>ML342746.1:0-91928 GCA_005239505.1 Nicotiana paniculata
TGGTCATAAGAATACGAAGCTGATACGAGAGGCCATCCACAAATCTTCTGATCCTATCTCTCTTTGTAGGGACTAACCAAATAGCATGATGGGCAAGCTTTGAAAACCTCATCTTGTACTGTGACACCGTCATATCACCCTGTCGCAGCTGCTTAAACTGCCTGCGCAGCTCCTCTCTGCGGGACTATGAAACATACTTCTCTAAGAAGAGAGTGGAAAACTGCATCCAACAAAGGGGCGCTGCACCAACGGGCCTACGCCTCTCATAAGCCTCCCACCAAGTAAATGCAGCTCCTGAGAACTGGAAGGTAGTAAACGAGACCCCACCGGTCTCCCATATCCCCGCCTTATGAAGCATCCTATGACACTTGTCTAAGAACCCTTGGGCATCCTCGCCCTCAGAACAACTAAAAGTCGGAGGCCGAAGCCTCTCAAATCTCTCCAACCTTCGCTGCTCATCGTTAGCCATAGCTGGAACCATAAAATACTGGGCCGGTGCAACCGACTGAACTGGAACTGCCTCCGAGGTCTGAAGCCCCTGAATAACCTGCTCAGGTTTACGAGAAGCTGGAGTGTGAGTGCCTCCCCTAACCTGAGAAGTAGCGGCTAAAGTAGAAATAGCGACTACCTGAGCAAGACCGGTGCATACAGTCAGAATCTAGGCCAAGGTCTCCTGAAGACCCGGAATAACAATAGGCACAATTGTTGCCTAAGCTAGTCCCACTGGAGCATCTTTGGCTGGGACCTGATCTGGAACAATAGGCGGGTCTATGGGTATCGCCATGGCAGCTGCGCGAGTTGCACCTCTACCTCTACGGTAATGCGTGTCCTCACCATCTGTGAGAGAATGAAAACAATAGAAGTTTAGTTTCCAGAATCAATAGATTCGCATGCACGAATTCAAGAAATGTGAGATTTTTCCTAAGGGTTCTGCAGCCTCTTGAATATAAGTACAGACGTCTTCGTACTGATCCGCAAGACTCTACTGAACCTGCTCATGACCGCTAAGTCCTATGTAACCTAGGCTCTGATACCAGCTTGTCACGCCCCCAAATCTACACTGGCCGTGATGGCGCCTATCGTGGTACTAGGCTACCCAATCTACTGAACATAATACAAGGAACTTCCCATTTAGAACAATAAAGAAATTTATCAAAATCTTACGCGTTTAATATTTCACAAATGCGGATAAGAAATGAAAACATCTGAACAAAATCCCCAAAACCCGGAGTCAACAATCATGAGCCACTAAATAGAACACATAATCTGAGACTATTCTCCTTAATACATCAAGTCTAGGAAAAATTTAAATAGCGACAAAAATGAGAGGGAGAAGGGTGGGGCTGCAAACTCCTTGCAGCTACCTCACAGTCTTCAACAAAGCTCCACCGAGAACAATCGAGTCTCACTCGATCCTGGCACCTGGATCTGCACACAAGGTGCAGGAAGTAACGTGAGTACAACAACTCAGTAACAATTATAAATAAGGACTTGAGTGCAGTGACGAGCTTTTAAAATCATGTAAAGATAATATAAGAAATATCAGTGAAAATCAATAAATCAGGCCATGAATCTACATTCCGTAAGTTTTCATAAAATTCCAGTTTCCCTTTTCAAATCTCATATAAAACACTGCTTCAACATTTATCATTTAGAGGAAAAAATGTAAAGAAGAGTGAAAATAGAAGTTTCATAGCAAATAAGCCTCTCGGGGACAGTGTCACACACAAATTAAGCCTCTCGGGCAAGCCCCTCAATCACTCGTGACTCATCTCTCGTAAATCAGGACTCATACTCAGCACTCATGCTCAATAGGTAGGATATAATAACCGCTGCAGTGTGTAGCCCGATCCATAAATAGTCGACTGCGCTCACTGGGGGGGTGTACAGACTCCGGAGGGGCTTCTTCAGCCCAAGCGCTATATCGTTGTGGCGAGCAGCCCGATCCAATATATATATCGTTGCGGCGTGCAGCCCGATCCAATATATATATATCGTTGCAGCATGCAGCCCGATCCAATATATCTCGCTGCAGCGTGCAGCCCCATCCAACACACACACACACACACACACACACACACACACACACATATATATATATATATATATATATATATATATATATATATATATTCGATCCATCTTTATCGTCACAAATCCGGCTATCGGCCTCGCTCAGTCATCACAAGCCACTCAGGCAACTCACCACAAATCACGGGGACTCAGCCCAAATTATCTTTCATTTATTTGAAAATAGGGTGATAAACAGGAACGAAAAATAAGCAAGTATAAATCATGACTGAGATAATTTTTCTATCAAAAACAGTGTGAGAATAGTAGTAAAACGCCCCTGAGGGTCCAACAGGTCAGCACAAAGCTCCAAACATGGCATACAACCTTAAAATACAGTATAAACCTCTAAAATACAGAATATCAAATGATTTTAAATCAAATACGCGACTTAATAGTCGCCACGGGACGGACCAAGTCACAATCCCTACCGGTGCACGCCCGTCACCTAGCATGTGTGTCACCTCATTTATAAAATCTATATGAAATACCGAGGTTTCATACCCTCAGGTCTATATTTACGTTCATTACTTACCTCAAACCGGAAGAAAACTACTCCGCGATTCCTTTGACCCTCGACTCGGCCTCAACGCGCTCCGAATCTATTCAAAACAGATTCATATCAACAAAATATTCTAAAGTGACAAAACCTACTTGAAAATATCCAATTTACATCAAAAATCCCGATAATGGCCAAACCTGACCCCCGGGCCCATGTCTAGGATTCCGATAAAAATCACAAAACTAGAATTCTTACGACTTCACGAGTTCATGCATACCAAATACATCAAAATCAGACCCCAAATGGCCCCTAAAATCCCCAATTTATACTTTCAAATTTCAAGCCCTAATCTTCCAACTTTCTCCACTAAAACATGATTAAACAATAGAATAATCGACCTAAACACAAGATACAAGGTCCATGTAGCTTACCTCACTGAATACACTTGATTCCCCCTTGAAATCCCAGCTCTAAGCTCCAAAATCCGTCAAAAATGATGAAAAAATGAGTGAAAATTCGCGAAGGCAACCTTATATAGGTTCTGCCTAGCAATATCGCACCTGCGACCCCATGCCTGCACTTGCGGAAAATCCCTCGCAGGTGCAAAATCTCACTTAAGCCAAATTCCGCATCTACGGTCCTCAACACGCACCTGCGGGTCTGCAGGTGCGATCCAACTTCCGCACCTGCGCTCCCAGGCCAGGTTCCACTTTTCTGCATCTACGCAAGGTCTTCCGCACCTGCGCCTTCGCACCTGCGGCTCCCCGTCCGCAGGTGTGGCCACACCAGAAGGCCTGCACCAGCAGCCATTTGCTGCATTTTTCCAACTTCCAACCTTCAAAAATCATCTGAAATAAATCCCAAGCCCCTCGGGGCCTCAACCAAAAGTACCAACAAGTCATATATCATTATACCAATTTAGTCGAACCCTCGAAACACTCAAAATAACATCAAAACACCAAATCAAATCCAAATTCAAGCCTAAGGATTTCTAAACTCCTGAAATTCGCCAACGACATCGAAACCACCCCAAACCACGTCCGAATGACCTGAAAATTTGCACACACATCCTAAATGACACTACGGACCAGTTCCAACTTCCAGAATTCTATTCTGACCCCGATACCTAATTTTCCACTGCCGATCGGAAATCGCCAAAAATCCAATTTCACCAATTCAAGCAAAATTCTACTCCGGACCTCTGAATGACATTCCGAGCACACTCCTAAGTCCCAAATCACCTAATGAAGCTATCCAAGCCACAAAAACCACATTCCAAAATCATTTACCTATAAGTCAACTTCCGGTTGACTTTTCCAACTAAATCACCAATAAAAGAGACTAAGTGTCTCATTTCTCTCCACAATCATTCCAAACCCGAACCAATCAACCCAACGCAACAGCAAGAAGCTGAACCAAACAAGAATGAAGCAGAAATGGGAAATACAGTGCTAACTCTCGGAATGACCGGCCGGGTCGTTACACTAATGTGACTTTGACTTTGCATTTGCGAAGTCCTTAGTCCTAGCATAAATTTCGCAAATGCGAGATTGACTCTGCAAAAGCAAAGCTTGTATTTGCGAGCAGGTCCTTGCATTTGTGAGACATGTAGCCCAGCTACACCAAATATTTCACTAACAGTTCAAAACATCCCAAAACGCACCAGAAACTCATCCGAGCCCCTTAGGTTCAGATCTAAACATTCACACAAGTATAAGAACATCATACAAACTCACTCACTACCTCAAATCATAAAATAACATCAATTATCAAGAATCAATCATCAAAACTCAATATTTCAACTTTGGAATTTATTTTTTAACTTTTCACATAATGCACCAAAACGCGTTTAGGTCACCCGGACCCCAAACAAACATGCATACAAATCTAAAAATATCATACAAACCTACCGGAATTGTCAAAATACCTATTTGATGTTCTTTACCAGAAACATTAACCGTGGTCAACTCTAGCACCATTTTAAATTAAAAATTACATTTTCTTCAAAAATTTCACATAAAAGATTTTTCAAAAATGACATGGACCATACAAGTAAGTCATATAACATCAATTGAAGCTATGAGAGGTCTCGGAACACAGAAATTAAGGCTAGTACTCAAAATGACCTATCGGGTCAAAAAAAAATACAAACACAACCGTCTCTACAGTTAATATATCACAAATTTAAAGTAGTTTTCATTACAAAAATATCCTAGGACATATATGCAATGTATCAAAATTTGATTATAACAACTTAACCTCTCGTTTTGAGCATTTACGCTTCATTTTATAACTTAAGACGTTGAATAGGTTAGTATTATATTTTAGGACTGGTTGGAGTGATTTTTTCCGAGTTCCAAGGGGCCCGGGTGGATTTTGACACATTTTGAACAAAGTAAAAAGTTACAGAAAATTTGCAGGTGGTGTCGCATGCGTGTGTTACACCTATATCGCACAAGGCCAAAAAGTTAGGCATGTGTGCTAGGCACGCGACACACACTGATATCACATGGGGAGGTTGGGTGCTATGAGAGCGTGGAACGGCCCCATAGCACAAGGCAAATTTCTAGCTTAGTATACATAGTCTTTTTTGTGAATTTATTTTATTTTTCAGCCATGGGAGCTCGGCCTGGAAGGATTTCGATAAACGATTTGATCTACAAGTTTGGAGTAAGTGATCTAAACATATCCTTGATTTTATATCCTTGAGTAAGTGATATAGATAGAGATTTGGTTCGTAAGCTTATGAGTAATCGAATCATGTAATTTGTTTTGAAAGCTGAATGGGTTGACTTTTAGAGTTTACTATGACTTTGGGTTTTATTAAAATCATGGATATGGATCACCTAACCTTATTTGACACATTATTCGATATTCTTATAGATTGAGGTCCCTGGAGGCTATTTGATTGGAAATCTGAATATTTCTAGGTTGGGGAATCTAACAGGCTTTGTGGTGAGTGAGACTTTAACTTCCGCTTGCTTGTTTTTTTCAAAATCATGTCTTAAAGTTGTATTACTACTTTTAAACTACCTAGTATTATTAACAATTTTTGCCTTTATGTCATTTTGTTAGACTTCCACCGGATTCTGAGACATTATCACACATGTGTTTATGCATCTTTTGTGATTATTGTGGTCTCTTAATGGCTAACTGGTAATGGTGAACCTAAGGGGTAAAGGCTCTGTAGGTACCAGTTCTTACATGCAATTTTGAGTCTTGAAAATTTTGATATCAGAGTTCAAGGTTCAATGTATGGCCAAGTAGAATTATCTTACTAGAGTTTCATTTATGTTATGTTGGTTCTCATATTTATAAGTAAAAGGTTATGTTTACCCTAAAATTTAGATAACAATTAAACGTATATTGTGGTTTAAGGATATGTGATTTCGACCAATACCAATTGATAAACGAGAAAATAAATAGAAGAATTAGACTGTAAAATAAATCAAACCAGTATGTGAGCACCATCGACCTCGAATTGAAGTAACCTCAAGGTGATATAGTATGAACAGTAAAGAATAGACCAAATCTGATGAACAATAAGTAGAGCAATAAGCAAGAAAGAAATGGTTGTATATCTTTTTCTAAGTCAGCAATGGTGATTACAGATGAATGGAATTCTTCTTTATATAGTAGAGGAGTCCTAATTAAGGTATACTTCTAATTACGGTAGGAAATCATATAAACAGTTGATTAACCGCTATAGATTTGATCTGTTCCGAGATTCACACCACGATCATCGACCAATCTGCGGATATCTTGCCCTTTCCGTTACAAAGCTATCCCGATATTACTCAAAGCTTATCTCCTCTAGTCTCGATTGATTTTGACCTTGATCTGGAAAGAGGCTTCAATTTCTGATTCGACGTCTTAACTCTTCGACATAACGTCCCAATCTCGATCAAATAGTGAAATCTGGTAGCTAGTCCCCTCGTTACTTAGAATATAATGATAAGAAATGACCTGAGCCTCCATTTTATTATGACCTCAATAGACAGTGATGTCATCCTCGTGACGTAAGCGATTGAAGTGACCGAATCATCCCGTCGGTACATTTCCCCTAACAATGAATGTGCGTCAGTGGGCGATCAACCACTAGCGTCGTCGAACCGTCACCATAATTCTATAAATATGGACTCTTTTGTGGAATCAAAACTTTTACTTTCATCTTCATCAATTCTCCTAATTTTTTAACTCTCTCCACCTCTTCCCTTTCATAACTCCTTGAGCCAACTTTGTTAGTTTCAAACCACCAGAATTCAACACTTTCCTCTTTCTTCTACTTGTATCAATGGCGAAAACTTCCAAAACCATTCCACTAAAGGAAAATGCTTCTTCATCTTCTTCATGGCCGGCAGGTGTGTTCTAAAGTCTGACTTCAAAGTCGAGGACTCTCCATTGGTCCCTGGCCGATGCGAGCACGTGTCGAGATATATCTGCTCGATAATAGCGGGATATCTCAAGGACGTTAAGAGGGATTGTAACTGGGTGACGAAGTTGTTATACAAATCCCTTCTCCTGAAGAAAGTATTACCACCCACGTGGAGGGGTTTCTAAGTGTTTACACTTACCCCTTGACGTTGGATCCCCTCGATCCAGTTATCATTGATTTCTGTAAGAGGTACCAAGTCACCTCAGCCAAGTTCATCCTTCCTTTTGGCACATCGTAATCATGCTCTGGTTCTTCTCCAACAAAATTGAGGGGCTACTGTTCACCCTCAACCATCTCATCAGGTTATATCGACCCCGAATCTTTCGAGGGTTGATCAAGCTTCAATATCGAGCAACCAAGGTGTTGTTCTCTAGTATAGACAAGGACAAGGACTGAGGGTGGATGAGTTGGTTTGTTCGGGTGAGGACTTGCGACCTTATCCTGAAGGAGAAAATTACATTCCCCAAGAAGTGGAACCTCGAGCGTAAGTAACACTTTACTCATTAGTTTCCATGTTCCTATTTTTTGCTTTATTTAACATCTTTGTTTGTCATACAGCGGCTGCTTGGATGCCTCGAGCAGTTCCTGACCTCGAGGACTGGGTTTAGAAGTTGGCGTCGACTTCATCTTATCCCGAGCACTGTTGGCTGAATTTGCAAAAGGAAAATGGGAGGCAAAGAATCACAGTGAATTTTTCTTCCTTATTTTCGAGGTGTCGATCATATTTCTTTTCCTTACTTAGATTTTTTTTGTGCAGGCGTGAACAAGGACGCGATTTTGAGGCCTCCGAGCAGCGAGGAAGAGACTAAGTCCCTAGTTCCAAAACCGAGAAAAGATAATAAGAGGAAGAGGGTCTCGTCGTCCGAGGACCCCAAACCCAAAAGTGCTCCAGCTCGAAAGACCAGAAGGAAAATCATTCCTCTCACCATAGATTCGGTCCAAAGTCTAAGAGAAGAAGAAGAGGAAGAAGAGGGCGATGACTCGGCGTTGGTGATTAAACCAAGTAAGACCGTCGAGACCGCAAAATCCCCTAAGCCGGTGGTGGATGCCGAGACCCTTTCTCGTGAGGAGGAAGTTTCGAAGAAAGATTCGGGAAAGGCCCCCAAATCACCCGAGGTCGAGATTATTACTCGCCCAAAAAACATACCAGAGGGGGCTGGTTCTAAAACCCCCATAGTTGAACAGAGCGCCCCGAGCGACTCGCTTGGGGCCGTGACAACAGGTCACTCGCCTTCTCACCGGCCTTCTCCTAAGAGACAATAAGAGATGCTCGGTCAATGAAGACCCCCGAGATAGGCGGAGTCCCCAGTGAAGAGGATCCCTTTCAGGATCTTTTTACCGGGGTCGATGATGCCTCTGACCTCAATGATGCGTCTACCCTCTTCGAAGAGGCCCAACGCCTTCTATCTCGAGTAAGTATTAGTTTTTGTCATTGTAGTTTTCTTTTACCTTTCCTTGCTTCTGTTTAACTTTTATTTTTTCTCATATAAGATTTTTCCAAGTCTCGGGAAAACCTGAACCAATGTAAGGCCGAGTTCCAGAAGCTTTCGGAGGAGAGAAATATTCTAAAGCTCCTCTATGGGCAGAAGGATGAAGAGCTCAGGGATCTCCGAGCTGACTTGGCCAAGGCCCGTAAGGAGGAAACTGAGCTGAACAAGCAGGTAATTGTTCTTTTGAAAAAATATGGGCTTGATCCAAGGGTGGAAGCTAAAGTTTCGATGTCTCAGTTACAGCAAAAGATTGAAAAGATCGATCTATTCGGAGGGGAGGTTGATCAAGTTAAAGCTAACTGCCATACGTGGAAAGAAGGCATGACAATGAAGGCAGCAAGGGCGGATCCGATAATGGAGAGGGGCTCGAGGAGGAAGTTGCCCCCGAGGAAGGAGTCGCCCCCGGGCATAGCTATGACTTGTATTTTTTTTCTTTTCTTTTGTGTAGGACCTTTGTCGGTCTTTCGTACATATATTTGTTCAAGTAAATATATACAAATATTTCCCTTTCGAGTTCCTTCTCAAATTTTATCTTCAAACTTGCTTTTTTCTTTGTAAAATTTTAGCATACTTTATGCCTTGAATAATATGTTTGAGACTTCGGCTTTGGGAAACTTCACCAAAGTCACAATAATACTGCTTTTATAGTCGAGTCTGAGCAAAACTCGAACTTGAATCAATAGAACCCTTAGGTTTGTATTGAGTGAGAACGGATTCTCGAACCATAGTCGAGTAAGCTTCTACTCGATCTCGAAGTAGTGGAACCCTTAGGTTTGAATTGAGTGAGAACGTGTTCTCGAACTCTAAAATGTAATGTCCCTTAGGCTCTTTGAATCGGGCCGATATGGCCTTAAAAGAATGGCCTTTTTCCCTTTTTCGGTTTAAAGACTTTATAAATATTTTATTATTCCTTAGCATGAATTTTTTACCCATTGGATTTTTTGAGGCTTTAATATTGATCGAAACCCATTTACTTTTTGTGCCTTAGCGCAACTTTGTATTCGAATAATTTGATACCTCTTAAGGTTTTTCAAGGGCTGGTATTATCGAAGTTCTTTGATTATTTTGCCGAGAGTAGCCTTTTTAACCGGTTTTCAAAGAATTCAAAGGACTATTTTTATTGTGGAATTCGAACGTCTCTGAGCCGTGTTAATTTGTCCATAGACTTTGGGTATGTCTCTTGGTCTTATTTCCCAATAACACTCCAAACTTGTTCGAAGTGTTAGTCCCCGAGAATGATGGCCTTGGCCTATAAATCGAGGGGTGCCTCTTTGAGGTCTTATGGTTTCGAATTTAGATAAAACAAACGTGTTGATTTTCGACGACAGTCCCCGAGTATGGGGTTGATCATTCGAGGTATATTTGCACTTTGGCCCTTGAGCCATTTTTCACAAAAATCATAAGTACGAAGCTTGTAAAGTAGAAAATTTTCATTGAGGCACAAGATATCTGGTAAGGAAAAATACTTCTTTGAATAGTTCATACATGCCTACATGTTTTGCCGTTAGGGCTCGAATAATCTATATGGACACGGTTCATTTAACCATTTGGCCCATTACAATGTTTCCCTTTCGAGACCCAATCGATGTGAAGTATTTTCCTTGAAACTATAACATCCGAGGGTGATGCCCCTCAGTATTCGAGGTTGATTGTAAAGAAACCTCAGATACACTAAGCCAGCACGAACAATGGTTGCCTTGTTAACAACCTTGCTGGAAAAACCCATTTGGGATAAAAATCGGTCAAAGGAAAAAAGAGTGCAAGGCGTGCTTTAAGGTCCCAATATCTTCCCGCTTGATAAGAACATCGATAACTTCGCTCGAACGCCTGAAAATAAGTTAGTGTAAAATGTAAATGAAAAAGGATAAGGTCATACCTTAACAATAATATCACTTGAGGAGTGAGATGTTCCAATTATTTGGCAGTTGCTCGCCATTTATCGTGCCTAGCTTGTAAGATCCCTTTCCGACGATATCGAGGACTTGATATGGTCCTTCCCAATTTGGGTCAGGTTTTCTTTTATTAGGGTTTCGAGTGTTGACGGTAACTTTCCTCAGGACCAAGTCCCCAATTATAAAGTGGTGAACATTGGTCCTCCGATTACAATATCTTTCGATGCGTTGTTTTTTCATGGCCATCAGAACGAGGGTGGCTTCTCGTTTTTCATCTAATGGTTCGAGGGTAGTATTCATAGCCTCTTGAATTGATTTTTCCGTTGCATGTCAAAATCTGGCTGGGTTTCCCGACTTTGACCGGAATCAAGGCTTCGGCGCAGTAGACTAAGGAGAATGGCGTTGCACCTGTACTGCACTTCGACGTCGTTCGATTTGCCCAAAGGACTTCGGGTAGAATTGTTTGCTGCCGATGAATTTCTTTCAATTGTCGCATACAATCTCAGCAGGTATCCTGAATCGACATATGATGTGATCCCAGATGAAGTCTATAACTTCTTTTTCTCTGACTTTCTCGAAGGCCTGTGCTTCAACCCATTTAGAGAAATAGTCAGTCATAAATAAAATGAATATAGCTTTACCTAGGGACGATGGAAGAGGGCCGACGATACATTCCCCATTTCATGAATGGCCATGGGGATAGGACCCAATGAATTTGTTCTCCGAGCTGGTGGATCATTGGTGCATATCTTTGACACTTAGCACATTTTTGAATGAACTCTTTAGTGTCCTTCTTCGATTACGGATTTTGTGAGTTAAATGACAGTCCCCGAGCTAATTTTTTCATCCTCGACTGACGAATCCAGATTCGCAAGGGCATCGGCTTCACTGTTCTGCTCTCGAGGAACATGCTGCAAAGTCCATTCTTTAAACGATGTAATGTTTGTTGCAACTTATCCAAATACCTTTTCATTCTATCATCTCGAACCTCAAAGGTTCTGTTTACTTGGTTTACTACCAGCAGGGAGTCGCACAGGCTTCGATGACTTCCGCTCCCAAGCTTTTAGCTAGTTAGAGACCTGCAATCATGACCTCGTACTTGGCCTCATTGTTAGTTAACTTAGAAGTTTTGATGGATTTCCTAATAGTATTTCCCGTGGGAGGCTTCAAAATGATGCCTAGCCCGGACCCCTTCACATTCAAAGAACCGTCTGTAAAAAGGGTCCACACCCTCGACGATGTACCCGATTTTAACAATAGTTCCTTTTCAACTTCGGGAACGAGGGTTGGTGTGAAGTCGGCCACGAAATTTACCAAAATTTGGGACATGATGGTCATTCGAGGTTGATATTCGATATCGTGCCCATTGAGTTCGACGACCCATTTGGCTAATCGGCCCGACAGTTCGGGCTTATGTAAAATGTTACGAAGTGGTTAAGTGGTTAATACACATATTGGGTGGCATTGAAAATATGGTTTTAGCTTCCTAGAGGCGCTTATTAGAGCAAGTGCCAATCTTTCAAAGTGTGGATATCTAGTTTCTGCTTCTCCTAGAGTTCGACTTACATAATAAATAGGAAATTGTGTACCTTTCTCTTCTCGAATTAGGACACCACTTACCGCGATTCCCAAGACAACTAAGTATAAGTAGAGCTTTTCATCTTTCTTTGGAGTATGAAGCAATGGTGGGCTCGAGAGGTATCGTTTCAATTCCTCTAAATCCCTCTGGCATTCCGGGGTCCAGGCGAAATCGTTCTTCTTTTTGGGTAGTGAGAAGAATCTATGGCTCCGATCTGACGACCTCAAAATGAATCGGCCTAAGGAAGCTATCCACCCAGTCAGTCTTTGTACGGATTTGACACTGTCCACGACAGTGATGTCTTTGATAGCCTTGATTTTATCAGGGTTGATCTCGATTCCCCGATTTGACACCATAAAACCAAGGAACTTGCCCGAACTGACCCCGAAAGCACATTTCTCGGGGTTAAGCTTCATGTTGTATTTTCTCAATATCTTGAATGTTTCCTACAAATGTGTCATGTATTCCTCTGTACGCAGGGACTTAACTAGAATATCATCAATATATACTTCCATTGACTTACTTATTTGTTCTTCGAACATTTTATTTACTAGATGTTGATAGGTAGCCCCTACGTTTTTTAGTCCAAAAGGCATTACGTTATAGCAATATGTTCCATACGTAGTGATGAATGAAGTCTTTTCTTGATCTTTCAGGTTCATTTGGATTTAATTGTACCCGGAATAAGCGTCGAGAAAACAAAGGATCTCGTGGCTGGCCGTAGCGTCGATCATAAGATCGATGTTAGGTAGAGGAAAAGAATCCTTGGGGCATGCTTTGTTCAAATCCTTATAATCTACACACATCCTAAGTTTGTTCCATTTTTTAGGGACTACGACTACATTTTCTAACCATTAGGGATATTTTACTTCTCGAATGGATCCTATATTGAGAAGTTTAGTTACCTCGTCCGTGATGAATGCGTGTTTTACCTCGGATGAGGGCCTTCTCTTTGTTTCACAGGCCTGAACTTCGGGTCCAGACTCAATCGATGTGTTTTTATCTCTGGTGGGATCCCTGTCATGTTTAAGTGGGACCAATCAAAATAATCCATGTTATCAATAAGAAATTTAATGAGTTTTCTCCTGAGTTCGGGGGTTAACCCCGTTCCCAGGTATACCTTTCTCTCGAGCAGGTACTCGATCAATATAACCTGTTCCAGTTGCTCGACTGTTGATTTGGTGGCGTCAGAATCTTCGGGAACAAAGAAGGTTCGAGAGGTCCATTAATCTTCAGCTTCTTCTTACTTTATTTCCTTTTTCCCCGATTCAGTCAAGGCTGGTGACTGTGATTTATATTTGTCCTCTTTTTTCCTTTTGATGTCTAATCCCTTTAATGTTGAAAGTGCCGATATTGGTATCACCTCATCGACTGCGAACATTTCAATTGCAGCATGCTACTCCCCGTATACTTTTTTCACCCCGTCTGGCATCAGGAATTTCATCATTTGGTGGAGAGTCGAAGGGACTGTCCTCATATTGTGAATCCAGGGCCTCCCGAGTAGGGCGTTGTACCTCATGTCGCCCTCGATTACATGGATTTAGTTTCTTAGATAGTTCTAGCCGCGTTACCCGGTAGGATGATCTCTTATTTAGTTATTTCTCAAGCCATATTGAAATCGTTCAAGACCCGAGCCGCGGGCACGATTTGATTTTATAGGCCGAGCTGCTCCACGACCCTCGATCGGATGATATGTGCTGAGCTACCTAGATCCACTAATACACGTTTAACTTGAACTTTATTTAATAAGATATAAATTACCAGAGCGTTATTGTGATTTTGAGAAATTCCTTCTATTTCCTCGTCGTTGAATGATACGAGGTCTTCTGGCACATAATCTTGGGTCCGTTTTCCCTTTGTAATTGATACCTTAGTGCGTTTGAAAATGGACCCTTGTGGAATATCGACCCCGCCGACGATCATATGGATTACATGATGTGGCTCCTCCTGTTCATTTTTCCTATTCGCGTCCCTTTCTCGGAAATGATTCTTGGATCGATGAGGTAATTCTCGAAGGTGGCCCTCGTTGAATAGACGGGCTACCTCCTCTCTTGGTTGCCTGCAATCCTCGATTATTTGGCCATGCGTGCCATGATACTTAAACATCAAATTGGCATTTTTTTGGGAAGGATCGTTCTGTATGGGCCTGGGCCATCTAGTATCTTTAATTCTTCCAATTGCTGATACAATGCCTGATGCATGGATATTAAAATTATATTCCGGCAACCAAGGTCCCTCAGTAGGATTGGCATACTTATCAAAACCACTCTTGCTCATAAGTCCCAGAGAATTTTGTCCTCGATCACTTCTTCGATCATTTCAAGTAGAATTGCGACCTGGGCCACTATTCCTATAATCTGCGACGTATGGTTGATATAGATCTTTGTTCGACCATGGCTCCCTATCAGCGTCCGTCTAATTTTTGGCTGCGGGCCTGTTCGGATATACTGAACTGGAAGGAGTTCCTAATTGGTCATCCCCGACCCTGATCTTTGATTAGTACTGATTATGTACATCGGCCTAGGTCACCGCAGGATATTCAATAAAATTTTGCTTTAGTTGACGTGATGCTATCGAACTTCGTTCATTCAACCCCTGAGTGAAAGCTTGAATGGACCAATCATCTATGACAGGTGGAAACTCCATGCGTTCCATTTGAAATTGGGATACAAACTCCCTCAGTATTTCATTATCCTTCTGTTTTACTTTGAAAAGGTCTGATTTCCTTATCGCAACCTTTATGGCCCCAGCATGTGCCTTAACGAAAGAGTCCGCTAACATGGCAAATGAGTCAATAGAATTTGGCGGTAGATTGTGGTACCAAATCATTGCCCCCTTTGATAGAGTCTCTCTGAACTTCTTGAATAAAACAGATTCGATCTCGTCATCTTCCAAATCGTTACCTTTGATGGCGCATGTATAGGAGGTGACATGCTCATTGGGATCGGTGTTCCCATTGTACTTAGGTATATCTAGCATACGAAACTATTTTGGAATATTCTTTAGAGATGCACTTGGAGGAAAAAACTTCTGTACAAATTTCTTCGAATCCTTTCCTTTCAAAATTGGCGGTTCCCCCGGTATCTGATCTACTTGGGAGTTGTATGTTTCCACTTTCTTAGCATTAGCTTTAATTTTCTTCTCTCCTGACTCAATTATTTTGGTGAGCTCCTCGAGCATTTTCACTATCACAGGATCGGTCCCTGATTCGTTATTATTCAACCTATCCGGTACTGGCTCGGTATGGCGGGTGGCTTTTGGTTCGACCCCACTCGAAGTTCTATGTTTATTTTATAGTTGTGCGATAGCGGCTTGCTGAGACTATAGCATTTCGAACCCTGCAGACTGACTCCTCCATCTTCTCCTCCCTGTGCACCTTGGCCACTAGATCGACCTTCTCTGTGTACACTCCCTTCGGGGTCTGCGCCCAGGTACACATTCAAAGCAATGTGCGAATTGACGTTGACTGGGTTGGAAACCGGTGCTCCCCCGAGATCAGCTTGTGGCACTTCGACCCCTGGAAAAATTACATTGTTGTTTTCCCCGTGAAATCCGAGGCCATTGTTTCCATATGTGGGTGTGTTTTGTGAGTGTGACATGTTTTAATCCTGAAAGCAAAAATACTTGACAAGAACAAGCGTAAAATAGTGTGTGTTATCGGGATCAGTATCGAATAATCACTATTATCCTTAGCCCTACGATGGGTGCCAAACTGTTTACCCTAAAGTTTGGATAACAATTAAACTTATCTTCTTGTTTATTAATTGTTATTGGGTGAAATCACATACCCTTAAAACCACAATATAAGTTTAATTGTTATCCAAATTTTAGGGTAAACAGGTTACTGGGCCATTTAGGCAAGTTTCTCCTCTTTCATTCTTTTTTCGTGTTGTAAAGCTTGAAAAGGGGATATGATATTCTTCATTTCCATCCTACGCAGTGGTGGGAACACGTTCAACTGACCAAGCACTAGAGGCTAATTATATCACTCTTGAGGGATAGAATTTCCTCAAAGATGAGGGTTATTCCTAATAATTCTAGCCAAGACAAACAACAACCTTGTATACGGCTAAAATCAGAGAGACCGATTTTATGATTATTTCGACACTCGGAAGGCTCAAAGCAGTTCCAATTTTGGCATCGAGGAGGCATGTCGAGGATTCTCGACCTCGAGGCGGTGTGAATCGAAGACCATCATGAAAGAGCGGGAAACCCCTAAAAGGCATATGGTTAAAGCTGACCAAGTACGCAAAATAGTACAAGCTTGTACTGTGGCATTAAATTGTTGTACCAGTCATTTCTCTTTGTAATAATTACACATGTAATATATTGGGATTGCCCCTATTATATAAAAGGGGACCCTTGTAATTTTGTAGGACATATGATATTCAATACAAGACTAGAACATTCTCTACATTTATTCCATTAATTTATTGTCTTTCATTTATTGTGTTCATTAATTGTTCGTCATTTATTGCTCATTATTGATCATAAAGAGTCCATCTTCGAGGCCTTCAATATTATTGTATCCCCTTCAATATACCCTTGTCAAGCTCTCGAGTTCGACCTTGAGGCCCATTTCGACCAAGCTCGAGACCCCGTCTCTTAACTCCTCGGTTTGCATAACTTCAGTATGAAATGATGGCGGTGCCGTCAACCCTTTACCAAATGATGAAGTTTCCTATGAAGGATGGAGTAAAAAAAGTGTACGGGGAGCAGTACGCAGCAAAAGAAATGTTCACAGTGCACGATGTGGCACCAACGCCGACACCTTATACGTCGAAGGAGCCAAAAAACAAGCAAGTAGCCGAGTAGCAATCACAAACTGCATTCTCAGAAAAATGAATAAAGGAGCATGACGCGACCCGGAATGAGTGTTGAGGCATTTCGAGGCTTGAATGACACCACGGTTAAGGCACAAATCTCTCCCTCTTTCATTCACATTCTACACTAACCTATGTGCAGGTGTTCGGTCGAAAGGAATCAAAGAACCCCCCCCCCCCCCCCNTGGGTTTTATCGACGAGGTTTTTAACGAGGCAACATCCATATGCTACCTAAGGAGAACTCACCAAGTATTCAAGGCTTCTCTTCGATCAACCTCATATACTGAGGGGCATCCCCTTGGGAGATCGCCTCCTCGAAGAAATTAAAAATGCCAAAGAGGGTCTTTACAGGAGAATAATGTATCGGACCAAACGGTCGAATGAACCGTGTCAACGTAGAATAATCGAACCCTCGTCGCTGAAAACATGTATACTTGTACCAAGTAATCGAAGGAGAGTCTTTTATCATCAAAACACTTCGCGCTCCAAAGAAGTTTGCTATTTTTACAAAAAATGACCCCAAGGCCAGAAACTTCCCAAACACTCGGGGACTGACACCGAAACTCAAAGCCATAAGACCTCAGGGTCGGCAACTTCAAGCTCGTAAGCCCTCCATGAGGCAATATCGCATCTGTAAGACCTCGACGAGGCATGCTCAAACCTGTAAGACCCCAATGAGGCATGTTCAAATTCATAATCCCTCCATGAGGCACCGATGTAAGCCCTCCATGAGGCAATGTCAACAATATAATAGAAAGTTTGCTATTTTTGCAAGGAGCGGCTCCAGAGCCAAAAACTTTCGATGCCCCGGGGACTCTCATCGATAGTCACCCCATCGAAACATCAAAACCTCAAAGCCATAAGACCTCAGGGTCGTCAACTTCTAACTCGTAATCCCTCCACGAGGCACAAATGTAATCAAAATTGTAAGACCTCAAGAAAGGCATGAATCATAAGACCTCCTCGAGGCAACATTAAAATTGTAAGACCTCAAGCAAGGCATAGATCGTAAGACCTCCTCGAGACAATATAAATCTGTAAAACCTCAAGCATGGCATGAATTGTAAGACCTCCCCGAGGCAATATTAAATCTGTAAGACCTTAAAAAAGGCGTAATCCCGATATCAAAGTTAGGGCTATATATTCGAACTTGTAAGACCCCTAAAAAGGCATACCCTCGATATAGATGCCAAGAATACCTCACTCGAGAACTAAAAGGCTACGGCCAAATACAATGACCACCGTCATAAGGCTCCAGCCAAACTAACGCGACTCGAAGACGTCCGACCATCGCCATAAACTTGCAGGCCTACAATTACTTCAAAATTACTTCGAAAAGAACCGGTTAAAGGTCGTACCGACCTAACGCGTAAGAGACCAAGTCACCTTCCACTTTAAAAGGTCGTACTGACCTAATGCGTAAGAGACCAAGTCGCCAGCCACATTAAAAGGTCGTACCGACCTAATGCGTAAGAGCCTAAGTCGCCAGCCACATTAAAACGTCATACCGACCTAATGTGTAAGAGCCTAATCGCCAGCCAAGAGAGCTTCAAGTCCGATTTAAAGAACCTAAGGGTTGATGAGCTCGAGTCAAAACCCGACTCGAAGACTGAGCCCTAAATTGTTAACTAAAAAGCGCTTAAGGGCCAAATGTGTAAGAGCCTAAGTCACCAGCCACATTAAAGGTCGTACCAACCCAATGCGTAAGAGCCTAAGCGCCAGCCTAAAAGAGCCTCAGGGCCAATTTATAACCCCAAGGGTTTCATTTCAAAGTCCAATCCATCGGACTAATTTTTAACAAGCATCAAAATTCAAAACAAAAAGAAAGACAGACACAAGCAAGTCCGAAGTACCAAAGGATTTCTTATATATTGTATAAAAAATATACATTTATAAATACTCCCCCAGGAGTTTTATACAAAGGACAAGGAAGAAAAACCTACTCTATTTCTCGGGACCAGCTCCCTTGACAGCCCCTCGGACCAGTTCCCTCGGAGGCCTTCAATATCAGCATCAACACCAGAAGATGGGAAAAATTTGACGTCGATCTCATCCGCCTTAGCCTGCTTTATCTCTTTCGAGAGATCAAAGCCCCTAGCGTGAATCTCTTCTAGGGTCTCCTTCCAAGATTTACATCGGGAGTACTCCCTGCCCCTCCTCTCTCTATCAAAAGCTCTTCTCAACTCAGCCCGAGCATCGACAACATCTTTCAAATAAACAGCGACTTTCTTATCGGCCTTTGCTTGAACTTCTTCAGCTTCAGCCCAAGCGTCCACAACCTCGGCCTTCATTTTCAAAAGATCAGTCTCGAGTTTGGAAATCTTGCCCTTCTGAATCGAGCAACCTTCTCGAGCATTGAGGAGTTACCTCGAGGGTATAAGCCTTGTCCAAAGCAATCCTTTGGGCCGCAACTCGAGCACCCATCTGCGCCTTCAACGCATTACATTCGGAATTAACCTGGTCGACTTCACCTCATAGGCGTTCAAGAGCTTTTGTCTTTCTCTGCAATTGAAATATTAAACATTAGCTCTCGAAGATAGGAAAAGAGACATGTACCCCCCTCAAAATGAGAATTAACTGTTTCTCGAGATCTCCTTCGTAATCTCAACTCCGATTAATCTCCGATCGAAGGTATACCAACTCTTTTGTCTTCTCATTACAAAGAATCCTGAGAGACTTCTCCTTGCCCGAGGTTTCCCGCAACTTGGCCTCGTAGCGGAGCAGCTCGGACTTGAGCTTTCCAAAAGCCTACGAAAAATAAGCTACAATTCAAAAGATGAAAACACAAAACTGAAAAATTGACAAAGTCAACCAAAATTCACCTATGAACAAAGCCGATGAGCCTCTTCAAAGGTTGAGCGTGCGTCTACTGGCTTGGTCCCATCGGCCCCAGTTGAACCGCTCTCGGTGGGGACATGATCAATCAAGACCTCACTTGGATCAAGAAACCCCTGTCCCTGAACGCTCCTCGAAGTACCTTCGAGGGGTGAAGCAGACGATGGCAAAGGACTCTTGCTCCTTCCCTCTCGTGGAACCTCTTCCTCGAGGCTATGGTTCTCCAACCCAGCAGGTTCGGTAGTTTCGGGAGCACCCATGGTTTGAGCTGTAGATGCAGAACCATCCTCCCCAGGTAAATTGATGTCCACGGAGTACCCAACGTATATAAGGTTCTCTTTAGCGGTGTCATCTTCTTTGCGCCCCCGGGTAGGCCCCGCCTTATTATGGATGTCCTCATCCTCCAAGGACCTCTTCCTTTTATTATCCTCCCTCAACTCCGAAGCTGATGGTCCTTCCCCGTCCTCGAAGGGGCATGGTCTCATCTCGGAGAATCCACCGATACCTGTAGCAATGGATTTAATACACATAAAAGCATCCCTCAAAAGGGAATCACGTGACACATACCGTGGTGCTTTGCTTCCCATCTACCCTTTGACAGATCACGCCACTTGCGTTCATCATAGGACAAGGAAGCTGCCAGCCTCTAAGCCCAGTCCGCAAGATCGGGGATCTCTCCCAGCATCCACGGGACCGCTGAGAAAGAGAAAAAGAAACATTTTTATAAAACATCAAGAGCAGAAGGCACCAAGGTGCGACGTAGTACTAACATTTGGAGTTCCATTCTTCGGGGAATGGCAGGAACTCGGCAAGAATAATGTCGGCGGTACTCACTTGGAAAAATCGACTCATCCATCGTTAGCTCTGCTCCTCATCATCACTAGCAATAAAAGGCTTGGTGGATGGGCGTCGTAGCGCAATCAAGCCTCGACAAACCTGAGGCTGATATAATCAAATTAGGTGGCTAACGGTAAACTCGAGCCCAGCCTTGTCGGTGAAGAACATTGTCATTAGCACTATCCCCCATAAGGACAGATGAATCTGAGCCAAAGTGACTCGATACTTTTTGCAGAATTCAAGCACGAGGCGGTCGAGGGAGCCCAATGTAAATAGGTACGTGTACACATTCAGGAACCCCTCTATGTGGGTCATAGTATTCTCTTCTTGGGAAGGTATCTGCAGCGTCACATTTTCTCCCCATTCACAATCTCTCCTCACGGCCTTGAGGTGATTCTCCTTTATCGATCAAATAAACCTCGAAGCATGCTCTCGATGGCCCAGATCATCGAAGGGTTTCTCTAGTGCAAAGTATTTCTTCAGAGCAAAACAACTCGAGGTTAACTCGCCAAACGCCGCCAGTGTACCACCGGCCGGGCTAGAAGCAAAGGTAAAATTTCCCTCTTCTTCGTGAACGGATCCGGGCACGGCAGCCATAGCTATTTGAATAAAGACAGATAAAGATGAAGAAAGCTTGAGCAATTTTCGCAAGATGAGAAAAAGGAAGGGGACTTTAGAGAGAAAGCAAGTTTAGCAAACTTCAAACTGAGGAAGGAGCAGGCATATATATAGAGCAAGCGACGACTATTTATCTACTTTGAAGACCAATCAATTCTGAAAAAGTTATTATAACTTTTGGGGAAGTGTATCGGCGGGGCCTCCTTGGTCACCTCATGGTCATGTCACATGAATGACACTGTCATGCAGCATTCGAGGGTTTAAAACTCCCATGCCGACCTAGTCTCGAGAAGGTGTCCGATATCAAGGGTCTCTATTCCTACAAGTATGAGTTCCAAAAAGCTAAAGTTAAAACTTGAAGGTCGACTTTCGCATAAGCATTCCAAGGAAAAGTTTGGAAGATAAGAAACGAGGAGATCTTTCTATTCCAAAAAAATATATTTACAAGGGTATTTTTTGCATAGCTCCCCAGGGTTCCCATGTACAAAAAAGAGGGGAAAAAAAACAGCAGATAAATCTACTCTTCATCTTCACTGCTGCCCGAGCCTCTTTCAGAGCCCTCATCCGACATAGTTGGAATTGCCGATTCTTCCTCCAAGGCCCTAGCTTCTTCAATCTCAACAGAGAGATCGACGCCTTTAGCGCTCGCTTCCTCGAATGATTGCCTCCTGGCTTGGAAGAGAGCATGAGCAACTTCTCGAGCCAACTTTAGCTCGGCCTTCTCGGATATCTCCCTGGCCCAATCATTTGTGGCAGCAGCATCCCTTCTGTATGAAGAGACAAACTCGTCGGCCTCATACTTGGCCGCAAAAAATGCTGCAGCCTCCTCCCAAACACCTCGAAGAAGGTCTGGAGTCAAAAATGCTTCTCTCGAAGCGTGTCCCTCTCTGAAGCCACGACGTCATTCAGCTGCGCCAGCTCAAGGATTTCGGCATCCTTAGCCACAATATCCCCTCGGAGCTTCCCCACTCGGGCGTCCTTCTACCTAATCTGAAAGATGCAGAAGACAATCTAGTTAACACCAAGCATGGAAATAAAAGGTAAAATAATGAGAACCAGAGTACCTGCTCGATAAAGTCGGCCCTCTCTTGGAGCGCCCTCTCCGAGCCTGCCCAGAGGTTGCTCAACTCCTCCTTTTTTTGGGTGCATAGATCCTCCAACTCAACTGAGTCCGATATGAGCTTCTTAAGCTCCTCTCCACGATGAGTCAACTCATGTTGCATCTTAGAGAAGGCTTGGTCATACAGCCTCTTGCCCTGCAGCGCAAAGGAAGAAAGTAAGAAAAGAAAGAATAGAAATTTGAGGCATAGAATATTATATCAAAGAAGGTTACATGCTTTTGAAGCCTCTCGTCCTCCTCGAGAGAAATAGGGACATCGATATCTGCCTCCTCCTCAACGCCTTCCAAATAATCTCTAAAGGCATCGTCCTCTCCATAAGAAGTTCCCAAACTGGGGGCACCCCTATCCTGGGCATCTCGTATCTCTCCCGGGGAAAACGATGGGCCCAACTGGAATCCACCTGCAACATCAGCCTCTATCGAGGCCTCCTCTCACCCCCGAAAAGTTTCAGAAATGGGCCTCTCTAGCTCATAAACACGGATTGTGCCATGTCTGACAAACGGCTCGGGGAGTGTACCCGAACCCTCCTCGAGGGTCTCATCGGCACAAGGTGGGCCTGCTCTGGCCACCATAGCCTCGTCAGTCTTCTGCCCTGCAATTTTTGAAGCGTCGGTGCTTCGCTTTGACCTTTGTACCAAAGGGCAAGTATCATCATTCTCTTCCTCAGCACGCAGGCTCTCAGCGGCCATTGAGGTTAGGACTGTAGCATCGGTCTTGAGCTTCCGGGACTTTGCCTTTTTGGATTTTGGGGACTCCGCCGAGGCTTCCTTCTTCCTTTTCTTGTCCTTAGCAGCTTTCGGAGCCTCTTCCACACCAGGAGGAGTCGGTCTCATCGACACACCTTCCCCAAGGCCTGCATTGGCATGAGGTATAAAACTCACCGTCATAGAAAATTCTTACCAAGAATAAGGAAATACAACAACTATGAGAGCATACCGTGGTTCTTAACCAGCCACCGTGTTTTAGTCAACTAGCGCCATACGTGTTTGTTGTATGGAAAAGCGGCATCCAAAAGTTTGATCCATCGCGGAAGGTCTTGGACCGCGCCGGGAAAACAAACGGTGGCTGCACAAATAGAAGAAAATCAATCATGAGAGAAAAAGGTGGTTAAACATAATCAAAACGGGAATACTTGCGCTTCATATTCTATTCCTCTGGGAACGGCATTCTGTCAGCGGGATGATGTCCGAGGTTCTGACTCTAACAAATCGGATCATCCATCCCCGATCTTTATCCTCGTCGATGCAGGCAAAGAATGCCTTGGAAGATCGAGGTGCAACTTAATTAAGTCCCCTCGGAAGAGACGAGGGCTATACAGTCTAATCAAGTGATCGAGGGTGAAAGTCATCCCCTCGATCATGTTGGAAATATGTCGAATCATATATACAATCCTCCAAAAGGAGGGATAAATATGATCGACCGTCACTCGATATTGACGGCAAAAATCGAGAATCACCGGGTCAGTCGGTGGAGAAGAAGAATCTACGGGGCCTAAAGTGAAAGGGTAGGTATATATGCTGAGAAAGCAGCCTTATGTGTGACTACGCTTTCTTTAGTTGTGGGATTTCTACGTGGACCGCCTCCCCCCAGAGGCAGCCAAGTTTTACCCTCGCTGTATCGGTTAATACACTCATATATCGAGACATAGGTTCGCATCGGCCCGGTGTAGAAGGGGGGTTTTCAATTATGAAATTGGAGACTGTGTCAAAAGAACCAGGGATGCACTGCTCGATGCTAGGAGGTAATGTTTTAGAGGTTTTTTCCATAATAGCAACTGAGTTTTAAAGAAAGAAGATGAAGAAGCAAGCGCAGGAAGAGGATAAAAGTAGAAAGCAGTTAGTAAAATCTTGAAGACTTGAAGATCTTGTAAAATTGTGAAAGGGCAAACGATTGAAGTATTTATAGAATTCATATGGGCATGTTGAAGCAGAAAGGTCAACTCAATAACTGTTCGTGGGCTTCTCGAGAATCGTATTGACAACGACCTCTGCGCAGCTTTTATGTCACAACATTTAATACTTTTATGAGACTGGCATTGTCATTGGGATATCGCAGAAGAAAGAATTCAAGACTGTTTCTTATCACTTCATTCTAAGAAATGCAGGGACGATTTGTATACGGCTAAAATCAGATAGACCAATTTTATGATCATTTCGACAATCAGAAGGCTCGAAGCAGTTCAAGTTTTGGCATCGAGGAGGCATGTCGAGGATTCTAGACCTCGAGGCAGTTTGAATCGAAGACCATCATGAAAGAGCGGGAAACCCCTAAAAGGCATGTGGCTAAAGCTGACCAAGTACGCAAAATTGTACAAGCCCGTACCGTGGCATTAAATGGTTGTACCAGTCGTTTCTCTTTGTAATAATTACACATGTACTATGTTGGGATTTCCCTCTTATATAAAAGGGGACCCTTGTCATTTTGTAGGACATATGATATTCAGTACAAGAACAAGAACACTCTCTGCTCTCTAATTTAAACATTCTCTACATTTATTCCATTGATTTATTGCCTTTCATTTATTATGTTCATTAACTGTTATTCATTTATTGCTAATTATTTCTCATAAAGAGTCCATATTCGAGGCCTTAAATACTGTTGTATCCCCTTCGATAGACCCCTGTCAAGCTCTTGATCCGACCTCGAGGCCCATTTCGACCAAGCTCGAGACCCCGTCTCTTAACTGCTCGGTTTGCATAACTTCAGTACCCTTTGCTTTTATCTCATTTTCTTGCCTCTTACTTAGCATCAATTGTCTTAACAACTAGTATTAAAATACATCACATATTTTTAGAATCACAAAATCAAATATAATTGTAATTACCATTTTCCCGGTAAACAGTTTGACGTTCACCGTGGGGCTAAAATTAATATTGATTGTTTTAGTGTTGATTTCCCGAAAAAGCAAGTTATTCTTTACACTTTTTCTTGTCCAAGAATCTTCAGTTTCAGGTCAGAAAATGTCTAGCTCAGTGAATGCACATGAAAACAATGGTCCTGAGGATCAGGGAGAGAACGGTCTCGCTGCTTCAGGCACCGGTGTACCACCACAAAACCCTGAAGGGGCACCTATAAAAATCCCTGTTGATGAAGGCTCACGCAACGCTCGACATGTCGATATAAGCTCTCATACAGACAGAAGTGTGTATGAGGGAGACCAATATGAAGCACAGAGAGACCCTACTCAAAGGGAAAGAGAAGTTAGCCCTCATCTCATTTTTGAGATGTTGCAAACACAACAAGTGGCTATTGCTCAGCTACAAAGCCATAAAAAAAACTCCAAGTACAGCGCCACCGGAAACGGCTCCTCGAGTTGAACAAGCACCGAAGAGGTCGAGCAACAACGGGTCAGTAGCCGACCCCGCTATTATGAAGATGCTTGAGGACCTCACAAAGAGGATTGAATCAGGCGAAAACAAGATAGAAGCCAATGACAAAAAGGTGGAGACCTATAACTCGAGGGTCGATCAGATCCCGGGTGCACCCCCGATTCCGAAGGGTGTAGATTCAAAGAATTCAATGCAGAAGCCATTCCCATCGAGTGCAGCTCCGAAGCCCATTCCGAAGAAATTCAGAATGTCCGATCTCCCGAAGTATAACGGGACCTCAGACCCCAATGAGCACATTACTGCTTACACTTGTTCTGTGAAAGGGAACGACTTAAAATATGACGAGATTAAATCCGTCATGTTGAAAAAATTTGAAGAAACGTTGTCTAAATGGGCCATGATGTAGTATCATATCCTACCCCCGAACTCGATAGATTCGTTTGCCATGATGGCAGACTCTTTTGTGAAGGCACATGGTCGCTACGAGGAAATCTGACGTCTTCAAAATCAAACAAAGAGAGAATGAAATTTTAAGGGAGTTCATATCCCGCTTTCAATTGGAACGAAAGGAATTACCACCGGTCTCCAATGATTGGGTGGTGCAAGCCTTCACTCGCGGCTTGAATGAATGAAGCTCGATAGCTTCAAGGCAGCTGAAGCAAAACTTAATCAAGTATCTTGTCGTAGTTTGGGAGGACGTACACAACAAGTATCAATCAAAAATCAAAGTCGAGGATGACCAATTGGAAGCCCCCTTGGGCTCGGTGTATCCTAGCAGGCTCTTGGCAAAGGAATCGAGGCTTCTAGAGAGAGAGTCGAGGCCAAGCAAAGAAAGGTATCAACCGTAAATAGAGAATCAGAGAAATATCTTAAGGCGTAACATACCTCGAAGTGATGAAAGGATGGATCGAGGCCAAAATCATCGGGGACTCGTGAACAAAGCATGGTTCGACAAACACACTGAAAGGAGAAGAAGCAGGATAAAATAACGGATAAGGAGTTTGCCATCATAGATAAAAAGGGAAAAATCAAGTACCATCGTAAATCTTTCAAAAGTGGTTTTACGTGAAGTTTCTGTAGAAATCACAGCCAAAGGTGTGAGCACGTAATTTTTACCTACCATATAATCCTACAAAAAACTCGATAAATTAATTGGTTTTATGAATTTTTATTGAATTTAAGTGTTATTTGTGAATTAATTTTGCATTATGTGGCCATAATTCGTCTTTTAAATGTATAAATGGTTTGAAGCGGCATAATTAGGAGCCTAGCCTTAATTATTATCTAAATGAATATAATTATTTGATGTAAAGTCAGATAATGTTTAGATTTTTAATTTAATTATTTCTTTCAACAAAATTGTGAAAATTGTTAAGGTTCAATTGAATGGTGTGAGTTTAATTAATTAATTTATAATTGAATAACAAAATTAAGTTAGAACTAATTATTACACTTTTTCTTAGTTTAAACTTAATTGAAATTAATTAGTTAATTGGGAAATCAAGCCTAAATTCGGACCTGGGCTGACTTACCCAGGCCCAAAGCACCTCTACCCATCAAAAATACCCAGCCCAATCCCCTTTGACCCGACCTGGCCCCTCATTACACCAAACGACCCCGTTTAAGTCATAGCAGACCCTAGCCGTTGATCTCCTAAGATCTAACGGCTGGGAACCCCCCAAAGCCTAAGTATAAAACTTTCCAAACCTTACCCCCACACCCCATTCGAACCCTAAGTATTACACCCCCCCACCATCCGTCTCTCTCACTCACCTCACCACCACCCTGCTCCGCCGACCGAAAATCGTCCACCGGTGGCGAAGTAACTCCAAAACCCCTCAAAATGTCACCAGATGATCCTCTCCTCCTCCTCAATCACCTCATGCCTTCAATTTCTCCAAAAACTCACCCGAAATCAAGCAATTCCAGATCTGAGAATCTGAGAATCTGAAAACCCTAATCAACACATAATTTTTCCCCTCTTTTATTCCCTCTTCTCTCATTAGTCCTGATACCTTGCACTAGTTTATGCAAGATTAACCACAAACCGTCCAATTTCTCCTATGCTTTATCAATCAGAGCATGCATGAGGTCAAACGCGATGACCTATGGACATGGGATTTTAGCACCTAAGAGTCAATTCTCGTCCTAATGCCCAGGTAAAACCCTTCATTGATTCTCCCTCTATCTTTTCTGATTTTCACCTATCAACCCACTATCTCCTAAATTCTTTTTCTTTTGTTTGTTTTGTTCCGAGTTTACCTATCGATAGAAGTCTGAGTTTGGCTCCTAAAACGGCTAAACAAATCCTTTTATTGATTTGTTGGTTCAAAAGAAGGTCAGTAAACATTGGCCCTCCTTGTTCTTTAATTGTTCGAGTTTACTTTGTGTTTCTCTGTTGATTTCCTCTTGCGCATGATATATGTTAATAAACTTGTGATTGCCTACTATGTTTATGTTGTCCTCATTGACTAAAATAATTGATTCTCCTAGCAATCTCTAACTGTTCTAGTATTGCCGATTGATTTGTGTTAACGACTACTTAATTAAATTAGATAACATATGATTTAAGCCTTGCAGAACCTTTGTCATTAACAAAAAGACTTTTGATAATTTTGTGTATGTTTAATTAGTTGTAGATAACTTAATTGAACCATGCCTTAGACTGTGTTTAGTATCAATTTAAGAGCTTATTTGTTGCACCATGTCATATGAATTCCCACATTTGTAATTCTTTACCATGCAGTCGATCAAACAAAAATGATCTTCATCATAAGAGCATAGTGTGCCTTTGATCTATCTGTTTTGACTAAAACTATGCATGTAGTACACTCTTAACTTCTGCAGTGAATTCACTAGCATATTCATCATGTTATCTGATTATTGATGTATCATGTAATCATGAAATCCTATCAAAACTTCCTTGTGCGTTGTTTGAATGAACTCCATCGACTTTTCATGCTTGTGTCTGCCCAATTATGCTCATGAATATCCTGTTTGCTTTCATCTAGGAGAGGCTCTTGCCTGAGCTATTCATTGCCTTATAAAACTTAACAGTCTGAGTTATGTAAAATCTGGAATGCAAAATTACTGTTGCCACTTATAGGCCTAAGGAAAATCACCTATACTTGCTTGTCTTGTTAAAATGAATACCCCTACCCATTGTCTTACACTTGGTTAATATATTTTCTTATAAAACTTAATAATGGATCTGGATTTCAGTTGAGAACCTAATAGGCTAAGAACCATGTTACTAAGCTCAAAACTGACTTTCTTGCCTATTGGCACCTCTACTGTTTGCTCCTACCTTTAAAGCGTCTAATCAAGACTGTTAGTCTAAGGCATGTACACTATCCCTGTCCTAAAGAAGAATCAAAGGTAAAATAATTAATTAATTCTGACACTAAATTATTCCTATTAGGTAATCCAAATCCTAGATGACTAATTAAGTTCAATTAATCTAAAATGAGTCACTCAGTCTCACCCTTAAGTCATTTAAATTTCTAATCAACTAACTAGAGTTAATAGATAACCCCAAGCAAACCTAATTCTATTTACCTAAGGGTAATTCTAGGGACTTTAAAGGGTATATTAGTAATCCTAGTTGAGGGAATCTTGGGTGTAACATCCCAAGAACCTTCTAGATTTGAGAAATCAGATTTTTTAAGGGTGTTAAGATCATTTCATAGGCTAATAATTTCTGGAATAGGGGCTGATGTCCGAAAGGATAAAGGTAACAGCTGTCCTATGTACTATTTCAGCTAATTTTGGATGAGGAATATGCCAAAGCATATCCCATTCCCAAGCCTCTTATGAATAGGCCCTCCCTTTAGACTCAAAACAGATTTGGACACTGAAAATTATCCACACAGACATTGAAATACCTTTTTACACTCTATTTACCCTTTTTACACTCTCTTAGTTGCTGAAAATATCTGAAAACACAGAAAATCAGAGTAGCTATTCATAAATAAAAATTTCCAAAAAACTTCAATATAAAGCAAAGAGAAGTCTGATTTCTCTTTAAAAAAGTTCATCAGTACATTGCTTGGTTCTAATGTTTCTATTTTTTCTTTGGGGTTCTAATTCTTGGGAACTTTAAGTATTTACCTTCAAAATTCTGGTTCATCTCCCACTGGCCTTTTTGGTTATCTGGTTTGTTTGTTGCTGCTGGATTTTGCTTCGTTTGCTGACTGTTGTTTATACTTGACCTTTATTTGGTCAAGTTTTGTTATTTTCTCTTCAAACAAGGTATGTAACAACTTAACTATATTGAAATGCTTAAATCTGAATTTTGTTCTCTTTATTTGCTGTCCAAATCCTTCTCCTCTAGTTGAACCTTCTTTTCTTTTATTTTTGGTATGAAAAATCTGAAATGGAACTGTTTAATACGCTGCTAAATAAATCTGAATAAGTGTTGTCTATGAAATACTTGAATCCTTAGAATCATTTAGTTGTGTTTCAGTCTTATTGTTTTTCAGAATGCATTGAGTTTGTGTAATTAAAATAAGTTAGATGTTGGTTTTGTGTTTGCCTTAGTCCGTACTGAAATTCTTTGCACTAGGGTGGATGAGTTTGACCTACTAATGGTCAAATTCATAGTAGTGCACAAACAATGGTTTAGTTGCTGAAAATTACCCCTTAAGGATATAAAATGTGTAACTAAGAAGGGCCTTAAGAAAGGGAGTCTGAACCCACAAAAATGGTCGGATTTACTCCTCAAAGTGCCAATAGTAGTCAAAGTATTTGAATAAATACTTGCTGAAATTTGTTGCATAACACAAGTTGACTCTCAAGAGTCAAATAAGATGGCATCCCCGGAATTGAATCTGGTCCCTCTTATGGTCAGACTCATTCCTAAGAAAAATGCACAAAGGATATTGGTTTTAGATACTATTTAGTATAGCATTACTAAAGTCAAGTTCGACCCCTTTCATGGTCAAATATGCCTTAGTAGATGCATAACACACCTAGTTTTTGGGGTGTTTACAACTTGCAAAAGGAGGCTCAAGTGTATAGCCACAAGGAGATTCAAGTCGGATCAACTAGTTAGAAGTTGCAATTTTCAGTGTACTTTCTTGTAGAAAAAAAAAAAGAAAATGTATCTTTATAGAAGTTGAAGCTCTGTAATTCATCTATACTCGTTCTTTTAGAAGCATTGTAATATGAAACTGGACTCTATATTCACTGTATCAACAGTATTTTTTCAGTTTTGTATGTATGTACCCATGTAAGTCTAAAGATAAGGGCATAGTTGGGCCAGATTCGTCTGAGTCCACTGGACTCGAACGAGAGCAGTTATGGTTAATTTTTAGGCCCAGGCCATTGACAATGCCCTGGTGGAGCTTGAAAAGGACCACATATTTTGTTTTCCTCAAAAATTGCTTTATTTACAAACTCAATCGCAAGGTTTTAAGTGTTGGAATATTCATATTCAGGTTAACAAATTTATTAGCGTTTTTTTTGTAAAAATTCTTTCTCTACAGTTTTTATTTAGATAACCATCGAATTTGTAGAAAATAACTATTTTAGCTCAGAAAGAATTTCAAAAGTCTACACAAAAAAATGAAAATCTGCTATTCAACAGTGCTTTTAAATTTCCAGAATTAGAACAACATAAAGAAATCAGTGTGCATGAATTGTGAAATAAACAGCATAGATTTAGTCTGTTCTGAAGTTAATAAAGTTGTTCAATCAAAAATATTTTATTGTAATTAAATGCGTTTATTTGGCTTTTGGAACATGTTGCTTATGAATTAGTGAATTTTAGATCCCTCCTCATTGATGCATGCCTTAAATCGTTGTACTTAGTTTTATTTCTTATTACAAAAGTAGCCAAAATTAGGATGGCCTAAGGAGATATAAATCGGGCTAGGCTAGGCCATAGCCCAATCTCATGACTTGACTTAGGATTTTTTAATTTAGATGTAGTGAATCTCGAAAGCCTTTTAGATAGTGAATGCCTTAAACTCAGAAACTAAATCAATCTTCGGAATATACGTTTTACGTAACTTTGAATGAAAACAACTAAAATATACTTTTTTCTCAAATTGTGTATACGTTTATGTAACACAAATAACGACTAAAATGAACACTCGTAGAGACACTTTTAGGAAGGAATTTCTTAAAATTTCGGAATTGCGTACACGCCCGCATGACGTGATTCCGGTTTCTTTTCGACAAGAAAAATAAAATATGCTCTTTCACAACTTTATTTATCTCCTTAAATGAGTTCAGTGTCGAGGATTGTGTACACATCCGCGTGACATAATTTTAGACGTGTTTTAAACTCTACGGGTTTATGCATACGTGACCCGTCTCAAAATAACCCTTTGAATACAAAGAATAATAAAAGCGTTAAAAATATAAAAATGTACATAGGTATAAAAATCAGTAATTAAACAAAATTTAGGCAAAGTTTAATCATTAAGCGACCGTGCTAGAACCACGGAACTCGGGAATGCCTAACACTTTCTCCCGGGTTAACAGAATTCCTTACCTGAATTTCTGGTTCGCACACAATTTAACAGAGTCAAAATTCCTCGGTTTTGGGATTTTTAAAATAAATAAATGGTGTCCCGAAACACCGTAAAAAACCCGGGTGGCGACTCTGAAATAAATAAATCCCAAAAAATTGAATAAAGTCACCTAAAGTGGAAAAACTCCCTTATTACCTTTACTTGTGAAAAAAGAGGTGTGATAAAAGGCATGTGGGGAAAATTGAAAACTTTGTATATGAAGAGGACGGTGGAAAATAGACTTTACTTGAATCAGAAACTTTACACAATTCGTATTGGTGAAGGTACCTCTATTCTCTCTCATATAGACGCTGAAATTAAAGATGAGGATCAAGCCGTATTACTGCTTTATTCTCTACCCCAATCTTTTAAGCATATAAGAGATACTATACTTTATGCATAGGATAATATCTCTTATAAGAATACTAAATCTTAAAATCAAAAGAATAGATAAATAGTAGTGATATTACTGGGGAAGCTAGTTGAACTCAAGTGGAAGTTGGCTTGTTTGGTAGGGGTAAATCTGACTCAACATCCAAATACATTAATTTAGAGTGTCGCTATTGTTATAAGAAAGATCACATTATTCCGAATGTTATAAGCTGAAAAATAAAGAAAAGTATAAGGAAAGGAAAAATGAGAACAAAGATACTGACACCAGCAAAGCTAGTGTAGAAACTGATGAGATTGAGGGAACTATATTTTTAACAACTTAAACTAGTTTCCGATCTGACAATGAGTGGATTTTAGATTCCAATTGTTCGGATCACATGTGTCCTATCAGGGATTTGTTTTTCCACATATGATTTAGTTGAAGGTGGAATTGTCCAATTCGGTAACAATGTTACTTGTAAACGTTATTGGCAAAGGTACAATTCGGATCTGAATGCACGATGGTGTAGTGAGAACTCTCACCGATGTTAGATATGTTCCTGAGTTGAAGAAAAATTTCATCTCTTTGGGCACTTTAGAATCTCTTGGGTGCAAATCCAGTGGTTAAGGTGTAGTTCTGGAAAAAAATTCAAGGTGCTCTTGTGATCATGAAAGCACGTACATCTGGGTGATTGTTTACTTTATTGGGATCTACTATTATATGCACTATTACAGTTTCAGTATCAGACGACTTGTCTTATCTTGACGGTATTAAACTTTGACATAACCCCATTGGGGCTTTTTTGGAGGTGGAGTAAATTATATCATCCAATTTAGGCCAAGGTGGAGATTTATAACACATGATCTAAATTTTTCTATGGTTAATCTTGGAACCAAAACAAACATGGAGCCAAAGTATGCAAACTTGAAGCCAAAACATACTAGCTTGGAGCCAAAGAATAAAAATATTTTCTTTTATTCTTTTTTTTTATTTGGGGACCAAACATTGCCCTATAAATATTGTTCATCTTACTTCATTTGAATCATCTCATATTTTGATTAGAAACTCATTTTGAGTATTTTTGTAACAGAGATTTTTGTTATATTCCATAGAGTTAGTGTAGAGAAACACTTTGAGTGAACCTCTTCTTTGTGAGTGCTTGTAGGGAGGTTATTCTCTTGAGATATAATTTAGAATAAGTAGTGTTTCACCTCTAATTTTGTACTCTCTTTTGTTTACCAGTTGTTATATTAAAATTTGTTCCTCTCCGCTTTTGGATGTAAGTCACCTTGACCGAACCACATTAAATTTTGTGTCTTTTTTATCTTCTTTAATTACCATTATTATCAACTTGCATTCTCTCTGTTATTGTCATTATAACGCTGTTTGGCTAAATTTCGCATTACATGTGTTTCCGATCTTAACAGTACTCTGATTAACACATTTTTTTATCCGTATTAAGTAGGATGGATCGAATAATTTATTTATTTTTTACATTATCCATTTCGACCCGTGCATATTCAACTCGACCCTTATGTTTGCCACCCTTACACTGCATCCTGACCCTCCTGTTTGCTACCCTTAGACTATATCATGCATGATATATGGATATTCTCATATCAGTGCTATTGAGTAAAGGAGATTTTATCCTTGAAAACTTGCCATTCAAAAGTCTGTCCTCGAGAATATGTGATTGGTCCATGTGTTTGTTCCTTTTAATGTCTGACCTTTTAACCTACAATACTATGTACGATTGCCCAATTAAATAAGTGCAATAAAATAGTGTACAAGTTTTGTTAAAGAAGAAACCGAAGCTTCTGCAGATCTAATTTTTAGGACGATGCGCAATCGCAGTCACCCATTGGAATCGGCAGCATCAGCTCCATGGCGAGGCGAGGCCACTCCACGACTATCTTAAAACTATTACTAGAATCTTGGTGAGTACTTATTTTAGGATTATCTAAATTAAATTGTACTTATCTTGCTTGCTCCCGTCGTGATTATGCTATCATAAAATCCCTTCAACAATTGATTGACGATATTTTTTTGTCCTCAAAAGTTCGGCACTTCATGTCAATAAAGAGCGTAGTTTGAGCATTTCATATTCCTTAAAAAATGTTACTCCCAAACGTAGGCGATCAACAAATAATAAGTTGGGATGCTCAAGTTGGAGGCCTAAAACTAATTTCAATGAGAGGCATTTAACTTTTTGTTTTTAAAGAAACATCTTCATAGATAATTTTATTTGAAGTTTATTTTTCAGCTTTTTTGAGATGCAAAATTATTACGCAATAATTATAATTGATTTCTTTTAATAATTTCTTTTCAAATAATGATATGGATAACCCATTTACGGTCTCTTGAGACATTGTTGACCTTAGAGAAGATGCTATTTAATTTTTAAAAATTTCTCTTCATTGCATCGATGAGTACATGAATTATTCTATAATCTTTTATTTGATTGAAAATATCGATTAGTTATGTTCTAGTTGTACTATTTCTTTTAATACGTTTAATTCAAATATAAGTCTAAATCATAAAGAAACGGGAAAATATAAAAAAATAAAAAAGAATTTTAGATGAAAAATTATAAAAGGTTAGAATAATAAATTTCGATTCATTACTTTAGGTTTTACGAAGTAATTCCATTTCCAAGATATACTCTAACTGATTAGCTCCCATCTTTACCTTCTATTAAAAAAAATTATACACTTCTCATGTTTAAGCATTCAATATGCGTGCTTCATAGGTGTACCTCATCTAATAAATATAGATTTTCTAAAATATATATAAATATGATTAAATTATGTATACTTAATGTGCGATTGTTAAGTGGTATTTTTAAATTTTGATCTTGCAATTTACCATGGATTATTTTTGGTGTTTGTCTTTTACAAAATTGATAGGTTGCAGACAGTTTAGTTGAATTTAAGACTCTAATACTAAAGGAAATTCAAAAAAAATAGTTTTATCTATATAAACTATTTTTAAGAGGAAGAAGATGACATTTCACTAAAGTTTCATATTTTTGTATATCTAATTCATGGGTGTACACTTTGTGTACTCCATAATCCATATCAATGAGTGTTATACAATATATCTGAGTTATCAAATAAAAATATGAAATTCCTAAAAATATTGAATGTTAATCTCGTTCAACTAATTCAATAAAGACATAAATTCTTCGTACCTATGTTCTTAATTGAACGACTCGATAGTTCGTTTTGAGTACTACATCCCTTTTTATGATTTGTGATCTTTCATAGTCCTAGTTGATGATTTGTGACTTACATACTTGGCCGTGTTAATTTCCACAAAGTCTAAATGTTAGTTTTTAAAGAAAACTTGATTTTTGAGCTTGAAAATTACTAGAATTGACCATGGTCAATATTTTTAGTAACCGATCTCAATTCGGTGTTTTGACGATTCCGGTAGGTTCGTATGATGATATTGGACTTTTACACATGTTTGGTTTGGGCTCAGGAGACCTAAGGTTGTTTAGGCGCTTAATGCGATAAGTTGATATTTTGAAGTTCGAATTATGAAATTCTTTGAGTGTTGGTGCTTGATTCTTGATTTTAGATGTTAATTAGATGATTTGAGCTTGCAAGCGAGTTTGTATGATGCTATTATACTTGTGTGGATGTTTGGATCAGATCCCAAGGGGCTCGGGTGAGTTTCTGATGAGTTCCGAACTGATTTGTTAGGAATTTGGATTACTGGTGATGCAGACCTTGCAAATGCAAGCCTCGCATTTGCGATGCTGGGGAGGTGATGGATAGGTTTGCTTTTGTGAATCTTTGTTCGTATTTGCGATAGGTCCTGCCTTCGCATTTGCGAGTTCTTTATCGCATTTGCGATCCTGAGCATAGTAGGAGCAGCTTCGCTTTTGCAGCCTTCGCAATTGAGAAGTCGATTTCGCACTTGCGACATCAGAGGTCTTAGGCAGTGTTCGCATTTTCGATCACTCGTTCGCTTTTGCGAATATTATAATTACGAACAAGAGTTTGTAATTGTGATACCTGCAGCTGGGTAAAAGGTTAGAATTTTGGGACTTAGTTCATTTTACTTCATCTTAGAGACCTCTAGTCCACATAGAGGCGATTTTGGAAAGCAATTTCTTCCCAACTTCATAGGTTAGTAACTTTAACTTGTTTTTGTTTAATTTTCATTACTTTTTCGTGAATTTTCTCTACTAAATCTAAGATTTCATAGATTAGAAATAGGGATGTTGGGTAGAAATTTAGGATATTATAAATTTGAAATCTAGACCTCACATTGAGGTCGGATCTTGAAACAAATCACATATTTAGACCCGGGATGAATGAGTAATCAAGATTTGGTCTTAATTTCAGATTTCGACCACGTGGGTCCAGGTTGACTTTTTCAAATGTGATAAAGATGTAACCTTTTTATACTAGGGTAGTTCCTAATGCTTGTTTTGACTTATTTGTATAATATTTTACTAGATTCGGATGGTTTAGAGACTTGTTCTAAATGGAAAGCCGTATTGGACTGTTGATCTTGTTCTAGAAAGAGGTAAGTGTCTTGGTTAACCTTAATTTGAGAAAATTAGGGTGTAATTGAGTTTAATTGCTACGTGATCTATGTGTTGGGGGTGGCGTATATGCAAGTTGACGAGTGTATGTGTGTTGGCCATGGGATAAGCATGCGGGTAGTATTAGCTTTATTTGTACCAGGTTACTTTATGTATTATGTCTTCCATGCCCTAACTCTTTGATCTCTCTTATCCATGTTATTATTTATTTTGTGCTTATTGAAATATTGGGCATTAAGGCTATTGAATTATTGATTTGGTTATTGGTGCAAATGTGTTGGTAAATTCTCATATGGCGAGTTATCTTTGAATATTATCCTTGATGTTGTTTATGCTTCCCCCTTGGTATTGTGTTATATGATATTCTTGGTGAGTAAAAATGAATTGCACGAAGGAAGTTTTCGTTCTTGTGAGTAAGAGCCATTGTGCACAAATGGTGTTTCCATGCTTTCTTCATATATTAATATCATTGCACGAAGAGTGCTAACATTCTTGTGAGAAAGAGAGGATATGCACAAAGGGTGTTTCTGTGGTAGCTATTATATTTTGTTGTGAGGACGTGAGTAAAAGTACGAAGGGCGATGCCGTGTCATTTTATTAATATTGTTGTTATTTATTTTGATATTTGTACTGAGGACTAGGTTTTGTTGCTTCGTAATTATCTTTGAAAGGTTGTTCGGAATTGCTTGTAGAAGCATAAATAGTGGTTTTCTTTAGTAGTGCCTTCCTTTACTTTATTGTTTTATATCTTTGTACTTACATACTTGTCATCTTACTTGATATTTTACTTGTCGTCTCATTATTTCTCATTAATTAACTGCACAAATTTATGTGTAGGTGTCGTGTCTTAGCATCGTCACTACCTCGTCGGGGTTAGGCTCATCACTTATGTAGTACATTAGTCAGTTATACTCATAATACAATTCTGCACTTCTTGTGCAGATTCGGACATTAGTTCCAGCGGAGTCCTGAGAGGCGCTTAGCAGATACCAGATAGACGACTCGAGGTACAGCTGCATAATGTTTGCAGGCCTTAGATTCATCTTTCTATTTCTTCTATATTGTTTCTGTTTACCAGACACTATTGTATTTCTTTCAAGACAATGTACGTAGCAACTCTAGTGGCTTATGTGCTCATGACTCCACTTCTTGGGATTGTTGACCGTCAGTTTTGATCTTTCGACTTAATATGTATACTTTTGAGTTATTTTACTCTATATTATTAGTTTATTGTTAACTGGTAGTTTTATTTCTTTCGTATTAATCGTATATGGTGGTCTGTCTAGCAAGTGGTGTTAGGTGTCATCACGACCCTATGGGTTGAGATTTTGGGTCGTAACAAGTTGGTATCAGAGCTCTCTGTACTGCTCCCCAGAAATGCAACATAAACTGAGGGCCCTTGTCTGATATGATGGAAACAGGCACACCATGCAACCGAACTATCTCCTGAATATAAATCTGGGCCAACCTCTCCGAAGTATACGTAGTCAACGCTAGAATGAAGTGTGCCGACTTGGTCAACCTGTAGACAATGACCCAAACTGCATTAAACTTCTACAAGGTCCACGACAACCCGACTACGAAGTCCATAGTAATGCGTTCCCATTTCCACTCCGGTATAGTCATCTATTGGAGTAAGCCACCTGGTCTCTGGTGCTCATACTTAACCTACTAGCAATTTAGGCACCTATCTACATACTCAACTATGTCCTTCTTCATCCGCTGCCACCAATAATGTTGCCTCACATCGCGATATATCTTCATAGCACCTAGATGAATGGAATACCGAGAATTGTGTGCCTCCTCTAGAATCCTCTCCCTCAAGCCATCGACATTAGAAACACATTGACGACCCTGGAGTCGCAGAACACCATCCACACCGATAGAAACCTCCTTGAAACCACCCTGTAGTACCGTCTCTCATCAAACCATCAAGTGCGGATTATCAAACCGGCAAGCCTTGATCTGCTCCAATAGTGAAGATTGGACAACAACGCATGTAAGAACTTGGTTGGGATCTGAAATATCCAACCTTACAAGTCTGTTAGCCAAGGGCTGAATGTCAAAGCTAGTGGCCTCTCCTCTGCTGAAATGAATGCCAAGTTGTCCATACTCTCTACCTTTCCGCTCAAGGCATCCACGGCTGCATTCGCCTTGCCCGGATGATAAAAAATGATGATATCATAATCCTTCAATAAATCAAGCCATTTGTGCTGCCTCAAATTGAGATGCTTTTGCTTGAACAAAGGCTGCAAGTTGCGATGCTCAGTGTAAACCTCATAGGACACTCCATAAAGATAATGCCTCCAGATCTTGAGGGCATGAACAATCACGGCAAACTCCAAAGTATGTACAGGATAACTCTTATCATGAGGCTTCAGCTGACGTGAAGCATATGTAATAACTTGCCCCTCCTGCATCAATACACAACCCAAGCCAATGTGTGAAACGTCGCAATACACAGTATCCATCCCCAAACCAGAAGGCAACACTAGAATTGGTGTTGTAGTCAAAGTTGTCTTCAGCTTATGGAAGCTCGCCTCACAATCATCGGACTAATGGAATGGAGCACCCTTTTGGGTTAGTCTAGTCAAAGGTGCTGCAAAAGATGAAAAGCCCTCCATAAACCAGCGATAATAACCTGCTAACCCCAAGAAGCTCCTGATCTCAGTCGCCGTAGTAGGATGAGGCCAACTCTAAACTGCCTTAATCTTCTTGGGATCCACCTTAGTACCCTCGCCTGATACAACATGACCCAAGAATGCTACAGAATCTAGTCAAAACTCATACTTGGAGAACTTAGCATATAGCTTTTGTTCCCACAATGTCTTAAGCACCATTCTCAAGTGCTGCTCGTGCTCCTCTATGCAGCACGAGTAGATCAAAATGTCATCAATGAAGACAATGACAAACAAATCAATGTATGGCCTGAACACCTTGTTCATTAAATCCATAAACGTCATTAGGGCGTTAGTCAAGGCGAAGGACATGACTAGAAACTCATAATGGCCATATCTAGTACGAAAAGCAGTCTTCGGAACATCCGAGTCCCGAATCTTCAACTGTTGGTACCCCGATCTCAATTCATCTTAGAGAACACCTGCACCTGGTCAAACAAATCATCAATCCGCGGTAACGGGTAGTTGTTCTTAATGGTAACTTTGTTCAACTGGCGGTAATCAATGGACATTCGCATAGTCCTATCTTTCTTCTTCATGAATAATACTGGTGCACGCTAAGGTGATACACTTGGTCTGATGAACCCCTTTGCTAGCAACTCCTCAAGTTGTTCCTTCAACTCATTCAAATCTTTTGGAGCCATACGGTACGGTGGGATAGATATAGTTTAGGTACATGGAGTTAAGTCAATACAAAAATCGATATCACGATCTGGTGGAATGCCTGGAAGATCAGAAGGAAACACGTCGGAGAACTCCCGGACTACTGGCACTAATCAATCGTCGGAGACTCTGTGGTAGTATCCCGAACATAGGCTAGATAAGCCAAACAATCCTTCTCGATCATGTGTCGAGCCTTCCGGAAAGAGATAACCCGACTAGATGCAGTGACAGACAAACCCTTCCACTCTAATCTAGGAAAATCTGGCATCGCTTAGGTAACAGTCTTGGCATGGCAATCAAGGATGGCATGATATGGGGATATCCGGTCCATGCTCGGGATGACCTTAAAGTCGGCCATATCAAGCAATAAAAGATCCGCTCTAGCCTCATATCCACAGAATGTGACCACACAAGACCGATAGATCTGATCCACAACAACAGAATCGCCCACAGAAGTGGGCACATAAACAGGAGTACGCCCACAGAAGTGGGCACATAAACAGGAGTACCCAAGGACTCACAAGGAATATCCAGGAAATGAGCAAACAGATATGACACATATGAATAGGTAGACCCTAGATCAAATAACACTGAAGCATCCGTACCGTAGAGAGAAAAAAATACATGTGATCACAGCATTTGAGGCCCCACCTGACTGGGGTGTAGATGGCTAACCTCCACCTCTAGGACGGCCCCTACCCGCCTTCCCTCCGCCTCAAGGAGGTTAGACAACCAGTGTTGTAACCATGGGTTGTTGGCCCTGCTGCACTGCCTTGACTCGAAGCCTGGGGCAGAACCTCCGCACATGACTGAAATCTTCACACTCGAAACAACCTCTCGGTACGGCGATCTACTACCCTAAAGTCTGATCCTGATGGCCTGAATACCCACCAGAAGAGCCCTGAATAGCTAGTGGGTGGTACGAACTCTCTGGCATAACACTAAAGTAGGCGCTGGAAAAACCCTGATGGCCTGGGTACCCACTGGAAGAACCCTGAATAGTTGGTGGGAAGTAAGAACTCTCTGGCATGGAACTAAAATAAGGTCTCGCCAGAGCACCCCGAGGAGGTGGTGGTGTTGGATATGCGGGCCTGCTAGGCTGACCCCACCCAAACTGACCTCGGCCCCCTAGCCGAGGCACCTCTAACCTCCTAGAATAATGGACCCTCTTTTCCCACTACATCTTCTCCCTACCGCTCTGACGGTAACCCTCAATCCTCCAAGCAATTTCCACAGCTAGCTGATAAGAAGTACCCATCTCAACCTCCCGGGCCATAGTAACCTGAATACCTAAGTGAAACCCCACAACAAACCTCTACACTCGCTTCGTCTTAGTAGAAAGTGTCATAAGTGCATAGCGAGACAACTTAGAGAATCTCGACTCATAATCGGTCACTAACGTCTGACCTTGCTGGAGTTGCTCAAACTGAAATCGCAACTCTTCCCTCTGAGAGGGTGGAATATACATGTCCAAGAATAGGCATATAAACTAGTCCCAAGTTGTGGGAGGAGAACCTGCTGGCCTGCCATGAAGATAAGACTGCCACCACCTACGGGCCCTGCCCTCCAGCAAGAAAGTACTGAAATCCACCCCATGGGACTCCAATATCCTCATGTTGTGCAGTATGTCCCTGCGTCGATCAATGAAGTCCTTGGGATCCTCATTTCGCTCACCTCCAAAGACAAGAGGATGTAGCCTAGTTCATATGTCTAATAGCTTCGGCGGCTCATCGGCTGCAGCTGGTCTAGGATCAGGTACAGATGTTGAAACTGGTTGAGCTCCTCCCATGGGTAGTACACCCGGAGTCTAATATACGGCAGCCGCATGTCCTGGAGCCTGAGAATTAGTGGTCTATGCTCTGCCTCCCGCCTGAGATGTGGTTGGGTCTGCTGGAAATAAACCAGCCTGGGTCATAGAATCCATGAACCGTAGCATACGGCCCATGACCTCCTGAAAGCACGATGCTAACATGAAATCTACTAGGGTTGGCTCTGCTACGGGAACCTCGCCCTGCTCCTCAACAATAAGATCCTCTACCTGATCCGCTAGTGGTAGAACTGGGTCAACTCTGGGACGTCCTCGTCCCCTACCTCAGGTTGGTGCCCTACCGCGGTCCCTGCCTCGACCTTTAGCAACAGGGGAGCAGCCCTTCCCGGGTTTGAAACGTCTGTCGTGTGTGTTCTCACCATCTGTGAGAAAATAAGAGGAAGAAACTTAGTACACCATCAATTGAAGGATATGAGATGAATAAAGAGTAGTTTACTAACACCCTATAGCCTCTCGGAGATAAGTACGGACATCTCCGCACCGATCTGCAGGCCTGCCCATAACTTGTGAAACCTACGTGAACCTAGTGCTCTGATACCATGTTGTCACAACCCAATTTTATTATAGGCCGTGATGGTGCCCAGCGCCGCCGCTAGGCAAGCCAAGTGAACTAGTTTGATAGATTTCCAAGTAATTAACTTTCCTTAACTTAAAAGATTTAAGAAATATTAGATTTAGAATAAATAAAATGAAAGCAGTTGAGTGCAATCATAACCATAAAATAAACCAAATCCACAAGTCTACTAGTCTGTGTGCCAAGACCTGGTGTCACAATTATATGGGCTACTAGTAGAATATGCAAAAGATTACTATTTTACTGTCTGAAATGAAATAGACAGGCTAATAAACAAAAGAAAGAATCTGGCTGCTGTAGAACGGCTCGGGAGGTAGCTCATCGTGTAGTCTCGTAACAACGATCAAATATGTGCGCCGAACTGATATCCAAATGCACCTGCCTCAAATCCTGCATGTTAAGTGCATGAGTGTAGCGTGAGTACATAAACAACATCTACCTAGTAAGTATCCAGTGTAACCTCGAAGAATTAGTGATGAGGGGTCGACGTGACACCTACTATGGGCTAACAATAAAATATCAAAATAATAACTAAGCATGGAATACATAAATATAAGTGAAATCTTAATAACCGAAATAATTAACACTTCTTCCGCTAAGAGTATATCTCAAGTTTATTTTCCATAATTTAACAATTTATATCTCAAGTCAATGAACAATATCAATTACAATTATTTCCAAAGATTTATCCTACGCAAATTATGTCGAGGTCGTACGGCCCGATCCAATATAAAAATATTAAACTGGGCAGTACCGAGGTTCGAACGGCACAAACCATAGATGCAGCTATCTGCTACCGAGGCATTCGGTCCGCTCCTCAAATAGAAAATACTTTAAAGAAACACAAATACTCAATAACATTAAAGTGTCCCATTCACAACTTCAAGTAAGTGAAATTTAACCTTTTATGATTCTTTTATCAATTTTCAATATGATTTAAGCAATTAAGTTAACAAGTAGGGTGCAAACATTGTAAGTATGGCATGATATGGATCCTTGACTACCCGGGCAATAGCATAATTAGTAGCTACGTACAGACTCTCGTCACCTCGTGCATACATAGTCCCCACAAATAGGAGCACATATTAAATTATTTCATTTATGGGGCTAATTCCCTCTTACAAGGTTGGAAAAGAGACTTAACTCGTCTCAAAGCCTACTTTCGAGTCCAAGATTGAGCTCAAACCCTCACTTCGGTGCCAAACGACTCGAAACTAGTCAAATATTATATAAAATAATCAATACATGTTCAAATGTTCATATCCTAACTAACGAAGTGATTTCCCAAGCCTATTTGAAGAATCCCAAAAATTCACCCCCAGGCCCACGTGCCCGAATTCCGGAAATGTTTGAAGAAAGTTGTTACTCATAACCTCATGAACTCAAATATATTATTTTCACTAAATTCCATAACCATTTTTGTGGTCAAATCCCATTTTTATCCAAAACCTAGGTTTTTCATCTAAACCCTTGATTTTACCAAATTTTACAAGTTAATCTACCCCTAATCTATGTATTTAACTGATGTCGTGTAGAAATTACTTACCTCAAAGTGCTAGGTGATAATCCTATTCCAAAAGCTCCAAAAATTGCCCAAGAGATGAAGGAAAATGAGCTAAATAGTCTAAGTCCCGCATTTAATAAGGTTGTGCACAGGTCACAGATGTCGCATTTGCGACACCTGGTTCGCAAATGCAACACAATCATCGCAAATGCGAACCTGGGATCCCACTACCAAGGTCACAAATGCAACCAAGGACTCGCAAATGCGAACCCTGTCAAGGTCGCAAATGTGACTGAAAATCTCGCAAATGAGAGCTATGCCCTGGTCAGGCTTCTTCGCAATTGCGAAGACTTTCTCGCAAATGCGAACCATTTCTCACATTTTTTATACCTGCAACACCAGCCAAGAAACACTAGAAAACTTAAGTTTCCTCCTTTTCCAAATGTGTCTGAAACTCACCCGAGCCCCCGGGGCTCCACACCAAACATTCACACAAGTCTAGAAACATCACACAAACTCGCTTACGCGATCGAAACACTTAAATAACATCAAAAACCATGAAGCGGATGCCAAAACGCATGGATTAACTCATGAACTCAAAAACTTCTAAAAATATTTCCACGCGTCCGATTCCTATCAAATCAACTCGGAATGACGTCAAATTTTGCGTGCAAGTCTTAAATTACATTACAAAACTATTCCCGATCTTGTAATCCTATTTTGACCTCGATACCCCCCAAAACCTACTCCAAACCAAATTTAAAGAACTCCAAAAACTTTCAAAGAGACAACTTTCACTATTAGGCGCCGAAACACTCCCGGGTCATCCAAACCCCGATCCGAACATACGCACAAGTCCGAAATTATCATACAAACCTATTGGAACCGTCAAATCCCGATTCCGAGTTTGTTTTCTCAAAATGTTGACCGAAGTCAAACTTGGACTTTTAAGGTCAACTTAAGGAACGAAGTGTTTCGATATCAACTCAAACTCTTCCAAATCCCAAACTAACCATCCCCGCAAGTCATAAAATAGTAAAAACACATATGGAGAGTCTTATTTAGGGGAACGGGGTTCTAAAAAGAAAAATGAATGATCGGGTCGTTATAGAGCCACTCGTCGTGTTTGTGCTGTTAGAGAAGCGTTTTCTACGTATGCTCTCGTTAGACCCGAAGAGACGCTTTCTACGGGAAATTATACAACGGCCAAGATTGAAGGATGTGGCAAGATATTTCTGAAAATGACTTCTGGCAAGGTGGTGACTCTGAACAACGTCCTTCATGTTCCTGAAATTAGGAAGAGCCTAGTATCTACTGCACTTCTCGTTAAGAATGGGTTTAAGTGCATTTTTATATCTGATAAGGTTGTAATAAGTAAGAATGAGATGTTTGTGGGAAAAGGTTAACTCACTGAGAGCCTTTTCAAACTGAATGTAATGATCGTTGAGAATAATAAAATTTTCAGCTTCTTCTTACTTACTTGAGTCAAATAATTTATGGCATATACGTTTGGACTTGTCAATTATAAAACCTTGCGAAAAATGCTTAATTTGGAAGTATTGCCTAAGTTTGAATGCGACAAATCAAAATGTCAAATATGTGTGGAATCTAAGTATGTTAAACATCCTTATAAGTCAGTTGAAAGGAATTCAAATACTTAAGACTTAATTCACGCATATATTTGCGACATGAAGTCAATAACATCTCGCAGTGGAAAGAAGTATTTCATAACTTTTATTGACGACAATACTCGATATTGCTTCGTTTACTTACTTAATAGTAAAGATGAAGCAATAGATGCATTCAAACAATACAAAAATGAAGTTAAAACACAACATAACAAGAAAATGAAAATGATAAGAATTGATAGGGGTGGTGAATATGAATCTCTTTTTGAAGAAATATGTCTAGAATAAGAAATTATTCATCAAATAATGGCCCCTGACACGCCCCAATCCAATGGGATTGCAGAAAGAAAGAATCGTTCATTAAAGGAGATGATGAACGCATTGTTGATAAGTTTTGGTTTGCCACAAAACTTGTGGGGGGAAGTCATTCTTACGGCTAACCAGATACTAAATCGAGTACCCCATAGCAAAACACGACCCATTCCATATGAAAAATGCAAAGAAAGGAAGCTCAACTTGAATTATTTTAAAGTGTGGGGGTGTTTAAAGTGCAAGTCCCTAAACAAAAAGGGTAAATATAGGACCAAAAATCATTGATTGTGTTTTTATAGGATATGCGACCAATAGTAAAGCATATCAACTTCTGGTTCATAAATCAGAAAATCTCCACATTCATAATAAAACGGTTATAGAATCAGATAATGTTGAGTTCTTCAAAAATATATATCCGTATAAAAAGGAATGTGACTCGATTGGTGAAGGATCTAAACGACCTCAGGAAGAACAAAAGAAAGTACGTCTAATCAGGAAGATCCAAGACATAGTAAACGTCAAAGAACGTTTACTTCATTTGGACCAGATTTTGTGACTTTCTTATTGGAAAATGATCCTCAGACATTTAAAGAAGCTATGTCTTCTTCAGAATCATTATTTTGGAAAGTGGCAGTCAATAGTGAAATAGAATCCATATTGAACAACCATACATGAGAATTAGTTGATCTTCCTTCTGTAAATAAATCGTTGGGTTCTAAATTGATTGTTAAGAGGAAAATGAAAGATGAAGGCATTATCGATAAATATAAGGAAAGACTTCTGGTCAAAGGATATAGAAAATGAGAAGGTCTTGACTATTTTGATACATACTCTCTAGTTACAAGAATTACATCTGTACGAACGTTAGTAGCATTAGCTGCAGTTTATGGTCTTGAAATTCATCAAATGGACGTTAAGATGGCCTTCTCAAATGGAGATTTGGAGGAAGAAATCTATATGGAACAACCTGAAGGGTTTGTGGTTCCAGGTAAAGAAAAGAAGGTATGTAGACTTCTTAAGTCCCTTTACGGACTAAAACAAGAACCCAAACAATGGCATGCGAAATTTGACCAAACAATGTTGTCAAATGGTTTTAAGATAAATGAATGTGATAAATGTGTGTACATTAAAAATGTTCCAAATCACATAGTCATTGTTTGCTTATATGTGGATGATATGATGATAATGAGTAATGACATTGCCAACATAAATGCAACTAAGTGTATGCTAACTAGCAAGTTTGATAGAAGGACGTGGGAGTTGCCGATTTAATTCTGGGTATTAAGATCCATAAGACTCCTCAAGGTATGGCATTGTCACAATCTCATTATATTAAAAAAGTACTTGGAAAATTCAAGTACTTAGATTTTAAAGTTGCAAAGACTCCAATTGACGTGAATCTTGCACTAGCAAAGAACAAAGGCCAAAGTATATCACAATTGGATTATGCTTGTGCATTGCGATGTTTAATATATATCATGAATTGTACACGACCAGATATAGCTTGTGCTATAAGTAAATTGAGTCGATACAGAAGTAATTCAAGTTAATCTCATTGGATGGAAATGAAACGAGTTTTGGGATATTTAGAACATACCCAGAACTATGCTTTGCACTACAGTAAATATCATGCGGTGATTGAGGGATATTATGATGCAAATTGGATCACTGGTTCAATTGATTCTAAGTCCACAAGTGGATATGTATTCACTACTGGTGGAGGAGCGATATCTTGGAAGTCGTCCAAACAAACATGTATTGCCCGCTCTATGATGGAGGCTGAGTTTATAGCCTTACATAAAGCCGGTGAAAAAGCTGAATGGCTCCAAAATTTCTTGGGAGACATTTCGTTTTGTCCCAAACCATTGGCACTAATATGCATACATTACGATATTCAAGCGGCAATTGGAAGGGCTTGGAGCATTATGTATAAGGGTAAATCTCGTCATATTCGACGGAGATATAAAACAGTTAGGCAATTACTGTCTAGAAGAATTATTACGATTGACTATGTAAAGTCAAGTGATAATATGTCGGATCCACTTACAAAAGGCCTAACTAGAGAGGTAATTGAGAAATCATCGAGGGGAATGGGGCTATGGCCGAGGGCAAGTCATTGTGGAGATAACTCTACCTAGAAGACTGGAGATCCCAAGATCTAAGTTCAAGGAGATCAAACAAAGTCATTAATGACGGTTCAACATTGTCAACTAAATTTTAGTCCATTCTCGTGATAAGTCAATGTTCAGTATCAAGGATAAAATATAAGGCTTTTTAATGGTTTCTAAATTTGATACAGGGTATATCAAATAGTATATCTATGGGACAACACGTTTAGGAATCACCTACATAACTGTGAAGCGTTAGCAACTTTAAGGAGAATTTTGTAAGGCCAGTTCTCTACGCACTTATGAAACCAGGCGGTGTTCATGGCTGAAACGAACAAAACAATGAGACGGTTAAAGGTTAATTGTGTGACTTATGGTTGTCTAGGTATAGATCAAAGTTCGACGATTCAAAGATATCAAATCTACCGATTGACCGAGTATATCCGACATAAGTTCACTGCGGAAAATTCAAAGGGAAACCTACTTATCCAGATGCAATTAATCATTGCTTGAGAATCACACAGTTTTTAATGCATATTTTCATGATATAGCCATTCCCCATTCATGTGGGGGATTGTTGGGGTTTTAAGATTATTTTAGCTTAAAAGAGGGTGAATGGTAGATGGAGGAAAAAAATGAAAAATTGATTTTCCTTCCTTGACAAAGGGACATTGTCTTACATTGGAGGAGGAAAAGACTTTTGATGGGTATATATACAATTTCTCTTCGTCTAGCTCTCTTAAAGAGTTAAGAAGAAGGCAAGCCTCGCGCCGTCTCGTCGTCTCTCGCTTGACTCGGCTTCGGCTTCGGATTTGGATTTGAATTTGGTCAAATAAATTGATTGATTTTTTGGACCAAATTTATTTGTTAATATTAAAGATTTCCATAATATAATTTAATCCAAATTATTCGGTTTTGTAACGAAAAATTAATTTTCCTCTGCGTTTTGAATTATCGTTTTATTTTGTGTAAATAGCCATTTACATTATGGTCGTTTTACGTGAACAGTCATGATTGACCTTTTGAAGAGTTGTACCTCTTCGTTTAAACTCAACATATTGGTTATAAATAGCAGACCATTCCCTCAGATTTTTCTTACAAAATTTCAGAATTCTCCTCTTCCTCTCTACATTGTTTTCTTAAAAACAAACAACGTAAGTATGATTTGTTGCCGCCATTTGTGTTAATTGAAACATTGGGGTTTGAAGAGTCGCTACACCAGGAGAAATCTGTTCTATCTTGGGAGGAAACAATCCATAAAATCGGGTACTAAGAGAGGATTAAGTTCCTTAAAGAAACGCTATAAATTTAGTGGGCTCGGATGAATTTCTACTTCTTCAACATTTCTGTTTACATTGTTTTCTTCTCCAGAAGTATTTTACAAATACAGTATAATGACAAGGTCTTAAAAGTAAAAATTAGAACCTGGAATGTTAGGGGAAACTGCAAAAGAAATCCTAGTATGCTAATCCACAAAAGGAAAGCAGATATTTGCCCCTTCCAGGAAACAACAAAGAAGAGTGGGAAGATGGATTGACTCCAGAAATCTGGCCAAACAGATGGGAGGATTATGTTGTTTGCAAAAAGGTGAGATTTTTGCAGTGGGTCAAATTATGGTAATTGTCTAAGTTCTTCCCTTACTTCCTCTACCATGAATAATTTAAAACAACTGCATTGAGTCGTTGGGTTTTTACTTGTGTTTATGGATCGAATTGGAGAGAAGCAAGAAACAATTATGGTGCAAGCTCTCTGCAGTAAGGGGTTTGTGGTCATGCCCAGGGGTCATTACTGGTGACTATAATATCATCAGAATTACCCGGCGGCGGCGGAATCATATAGCGCAAGCAAGTAAGATGCAGTTCTGGTTAAACATGGTTTGCTGCATACTAGATAAGTAAATTAGGTGTTTCCAGAAGATATGGTTTTATTTCCACAATCAGATATCCCATACTTTCATTAGGGCGATTAAGGAGATGTATGATGGACTGAAGACCTGGATGGGAATAACGAGAGGGGATTCATCAGACCATTTCCTGATCATGAAAGGAGCTAGGAGCACTCAGCCTTTTTTTGTTTGCCCTAGTGATAGACGTACTGACGTGCTACATCCAAGAGGAAGTTTCGTGTTGCATGTTATTTGCATATGATATTGTATTGATTGAAGAGACGTGAGGCGAGGTTAGAGGTCTGGAGGTATACCCTGGAGTCTAAAAGTTTTAAGTTGAGTAGGACTAAGACATAATACTTGGAGTGTAAGTTCAGTGGTGTAACTCAGGGAGTGGAAGGGGAGATGCGGATGGATCACAAGCCATCCCTCGGAGAGGAAGTTTTAAGTACCTTGAGTCTATTATACAGGGGGATGGGGAGATTGACGAAGATATCACACATCGTACTGGGGCAGGATGGATGAATTGGAGACTTTCTTCCGGTGTTTTGTGTGACATGAATGTGCCACCAATACTTAAAAGTATGTTCTATAGAGTGGTGGTCAGACCTTCTATGTTATGTGGGACTGAGTGTTTTCCAGGAAAGAGCTCCCACATCCAGAAGATGACGGTAGCAGAGATGAGAACATTGAGATGGATATGCGGAGACATCAGGTTAGATAGGATTAGGAATAAAGTTATCCGGGACAAGGTGGTGCGGCTATTATTGAGGACAAGATGCAGGAAGCGAGATTTAGATGGACATGTCAGGCTCAACGGATCTCGTGGCCTAAGGTGAAACCATATTGAGAGGCTCTTAAATTTTTTTTATAAAATATTTACACTAATAACAAAATTTGCTTTTTAAATAACAAATTAATCATTTAAGAGGAAAAAATGAATTTCAAATAAAAATGAGGAAAAAAAGCACAAAAAATAAAGTTGTGCACTATTGGATGTTGAGGTCCAGAACTCAAAATAAAATTTTTGATTTGGCTATCATCGCAAACAAGAGAAAGAAATAAATGTAAATAACGTCATAGCTTAAATTTTGAGCATTGGTTGTATCAAAAATATTTATTCTTTTTACCAAAATAAAGGATAATTATAATTCATTCTATTAAGTAGCATTTATTGAATATTTAAAATAAATTATAAATAATCTAATATAATATATCGAATTATACTAAAAAAAAATGGTGCATGAATGCTTTTGTGTTCATGCAGTTTCGGAGAACATTGTGAAAGAAATTCATTATGTGATCGATATATATAAATTAATTCCTGTATAAAAAAGATAAAATTAAAATCGAAGAGTGAAGCAAATATATTAATAAATGAAAGGAGAAAATTATCATAATTTACAGATTTATTATTATAAATAACCTCAATCGAACAACAAAAAAACCCGCAACACTTTTTTTTATACTAATTATTTATATAAATTATATAATAATAACAACAACAACAACAACAACAACAATAATAATAATAATAATAATAATAATAATAATAATAATAATAATAATCCAAAATAAATTGGGGTCCTCAAATCTTAGGGCCTAAGGTAATGGCCTCACTGTCCAAAGCCTTAGAGCCGCCTGTGGGACTAGGTCACTAAGAGAGGTCACTTGTATGTTTTATAGAATCAAAATTTTGTCATCCAAACGGAGGATAGAAATGCTCCCTCTAATGATCTAGCACAAACAGCTCTCTCCGGGCGCAGAAGAAAATATGGCATCTAACTTGCAAAGTCCTATGACCTCTTATATACATAAAATAAAGTAGCTCACGCACAAATATTCTATAAATGCAGAATAGTCATTAATCAAAAAACAAATACTCCTATAAACAGTTTCAGAACAAAGTAGAGGGAAGGGGGTTGAATCCCCTTTGTTGAAAACTTACACTGTGCAAATAAAAATGAATATTTTTGGTTAGTTGTAAGATGTTGAATCCCTTTGAAATAAACAAATTTCTAGTGTAGCGGTAAAGGGTGTTCAAAGGTTACTTTAGGTCATAAGTGCAAATGTCCCAAGTTTAAATCCCAACTATGAAATCCAACAATTTTTCTGAATCGTTTGTAAAATTTTTTGGCTCTGCCACTGCTAGAGCTATATGATATATAAGTACAAACTATGTGATCATCTCATAGTTCAAACATTTTCAAATTCAGTTTTCATCGTTTCACATTAAACATATATTAAGTATATTCACCTAAACAATTGTTCTCACTTCAAATCCTGATTTTCAAGGCACCTTGCATGCACCTCGATTACTCCACGGGGTACATGCTATCTTCCACTAGCAGAGGTACAGAGTTATTTCACCACCAAAGCATGAATAGATAGAAAGAAATAGCTTAGAGTTTTTTGCCTTCGTTTTGAAATGAGACGTCATAGCCCCTCCCACACGACTAGGCCACAACGTGCTTTGAACAGTGCCCGGCCTACACTAGGAATTGAGGGGTTACGGGACCCTGTTATTTTTGGCAAAACCCCTGTATATACCTATTCTATATATTTATATATAAAGTAAGGACCCTCATATATATATTCCTTGGCCCCCTCAAAACATTAAAGTTGCGCAGGAGAACTGGTAAAGGATACGATCGGACCCAATCTGTAAATCATCTAATTTTTTAAATTTTTTTGTGATTCTTTTTTTTGGGTTACTTTCCCTCTTTGTTACGAGTAGTCAATTGATTTATTTATTTTTTCTTTATCTTTTTTGAATTAGTTTAGTATTAATTTAAATCTTCTCTTTCTTTAAAAGTTTTATGTCCTGTTCATATGGGAGGAAAATCGAAAGAGGTAAATTAAAAAACTACCAATTTAGTTATGTTAGTAAATATTAAATTTATATTTGCTTGATATATATCATAATCATTATATTCTCAGAGATTTAGCACATTAAACTTTGTTGCTGGTCGTTGACATATCTAGATAAGGCGGTGGTGCTTTTGCAGCGCTCAAATTCTGGATCCGCCTCTGACTTTGAACAAAACAAATTCGTAAACGTCTAGTTATATACATTCAAGTCTGAATAAATTGGAAAGTTTCGTTTCCTTTTTTTTTTTTGGTCTACTGAGGAATTACCAGAAAGCAGTGACGGAAGGAAAATCGTCAGTGGTGGCCATGACGCATAGAGCAACAACAGCAAAGACTAACTGTGAGAAACGCAATAAAAGGCCACTGATCGTGCCAGGCATGCCTTGTACATCCTTCATCCTCACTCTCGGCACGTTGTTAGCCTGCGCATCCGTTCGTAGCGGCGGCGGAGGCGGCGCTTTGATGCGAACCGGATGCACTGAGGCGTGACTCACATTTATCTCTATTTATTAATCCTACTGTCTTACCACCACCAGCAACTTCACAATTATCTTTAGAGCATCTTAATTACTATGCCCCAAGCGTTAATCACTTCAAACGATCTATATATTCAATCTGATGATGCTGAATTGCTAAGTTACAAAATTCTCCGGTTGGTCACTTACGGCGGGAAAAAGGAACCCTGAGTCCGGCACGGATAGGCCCAATGGGAAGTCGGACCGGATGGGAAGTATGGGAGAAGTGGAGGAATTAATTGGTTAGAATGTATTGGGAGGTGGGAGTCTGATTTGCCACGGTCACGAAGGAGTCAATTGCTGTATGTGAATCTTTTTGTGGAACTATCTCATTTTCATTTGAACATAAACATTTTAAGTTTTTTATATAAAATTTATATATTTAAAATTTATTTAAAACATCTTATAAATTGTATACGGTTGAAATCAGGGCCACCCGATTTTACTATTTGATCGAGACTGGAACGTTGATTCAGAGGTCAACTTCGGCCAAATCACGGAGCTGAGGCATCGAGTTCGAGATCGAAGTCCTTTTCGAGATCGAGGTTGGTAGCAATCGAATCCAAGAGAGACATGCACCGAGTAATATTGGAGGCTTAGTAACGGAAGAGCGAGATATCCGTGACTGGTCGAGGATCATGGCTTAAATCTCGGAACGGATCAAATCATAAGCGGTTAATTAGCTAATTATGTGATTTCCTTTTGTAATTAGAGTTATACTATAAGTAGAATTCTTCTACTATATAAAGAGTAGTTCTAATCATTTGTAGCCATCATCATTCACAGAGATAAAAGCAATACAACTCTTTCTTTCTCGTTTGCATTATTGTTCATCAGTTTATCCTATTTCCTACTATTCTTGCACTTATCAGTTCGAGAGTATCTCGACTCGAGGCTGAAGCTCTATTTGAACGCTGGTTTGATTTGTTTATAATTTAATTCTACCGTTTATCTTTATAATTATCAATTCGTGTTAAGCGAAATCGCATATCCTTAAAACTACATTATAAGTTTAATTGTTATCCAAATTTTAAGTAAACAGTTTGGCGCTCACCATGGGGCTAAGGATAATAGTGATTGTTCAATACTGATTCCGATAACACACACTATTTTACGCTTGTTCTTGTAATTATTTTTATTTTCAAAAAAAACATGTCAAACTCACAAACATCACCCACACATGGTGACATTGGCCTCGAATTTCACGGGGAAAACGACAATGTAACTGCTCCAGGGGTCGAGGTGCCTCAGGCTGATCTCGAGGGAGCACCGATTGCCAATCCAATCGACGTCAGTTCGCATATCGCCTTAAATGAAAATTTGAGTGCAGATCCCGAAGGGAGCGTACGCAGAGAAGGCCGACCCGGTGGTCAAGGTATGCAGAGCGGAGGAGATGGAGGAGCCAGCCTCCAAGTGATATTCGAGATGCTACAGGCTGAACAGGCCACTATTGCACAGCTACAAAGTCAGCATCGAACGCCGAGTGGGGTCGAACCGGAAGTCACGCACTGAACCGAGCCAATTCCAAAAAGATCGAATGCCAGCGAATCGGGGACTGATCCCACCGTAATGAATATGCTCGAGGAGCTCACCAAACGAATTGAATCAGGAGAGAAGGAAATTGAGACAAATGATAAGAAAATAGAAACGTACAACTCCCCTGTTGACCAGATACCGGTGTCACCGCCAATTTTAAAAGGAATAGATTCAAAGAATTTTGTACAGAAACCATTCCCCCCCAGTGTGGCTCCGAAGCCCATTCCGAAGAAATTTCGTATGCCGGAAATCCCTAAGTACAATAGAACCAGCGATCGCAACGAGCATGTCACCTCTTATACATGTTCCATCAAAGGAAATGATTTGGAAGATGATGAAAACGAATCTATTCTACAGAAGAAATTTGGAGAAAATCTATCGAAGGGAGAAATAATTTGGTACCACAATGTACCGCCATATTCCATAGGCTTATTCTCCATGCTTGCAGATTCTTTCGTAAAGGCACATGACGGGGCAATAAAGATTGCGACAAGGAAATCGGACCTTTTCAAAGTGAAAAAAAAGGATAACGAAATGTTGAGGGAGTTCGTGTCTCGGCTCCAAATGGAATGCATGGAGTTACCACCGGTTACAGACGATTGGGTTGTTCAAGTCTTTACTCAGGGGTTGAACGAACGGAGTTTGGTAGCATCACGTCAACTGAAGTAGAATCTAATGAATATCTGGCGGTAACCTGGGCCAATGTACATAATTAGTACCAGTCGAAGATCAGAGTCGAGGATGACCAATTTGTTACAACCCATATTCACGTACGTTGGTTCATGCCATAACTTAGTCAACGTAAATTTGAGAAGAGATTATCCTTGAGATGATAAGAAGTTAATCCTATTGGGCTTAAATGATACAAGAGTGTATAAGGGTGATTAACAAGTATTAGAAGTTAAGCAATCAAGGATGTTGTAACTCGTACTTTTGGGTAAACGTAGGGGTGATTAATATTATCAAGAGGTCGTGTTTTAAGTTATTTTAATCATATAATATCCGTATAATATGTCTTGAAGTCAAACGAGTTATGAAACAAAAGTCGACAAAGGTTGTCGCAACTTATGTTCATAATTTTACTTAAACTTTAGGTCAAATATTACTAAGATTTTCTTCCAATTTACTTAGAATTATGGGGTGATCTACCAACTAAATTGAAGATCTATGAGTCTAGTTTCCAACTCATTAAATCGTTTATCAATAGGACATCGGAGTAGAGATATATAGGCATTGTGGCGAGACAGCATAGGTTACTAGGTGACAAGTAGGTGTCTCGCCTACTTGGTTAAATGAGAGCTCAAAAGAGGAAATTTCGGGTCGGCCAAAGAGCCCATTTAAAGGCTTATCTCCTGCAATATAACCCTCACTGTCACAAATAACCAGACCTAAACCCCTTCAAGATTCCTCCCAAAAATTATCCACAAACCCTAATTGATTTTCTCTCTCTTTCAAGTTCTAATTGGGGATAAAACCTAGAGTTTGAAGAACCAAGATAAGGGATGAGTTATCCAAAAAGTAACGTAAGTTTACTGATCTATTTCATCAATTTTTTCTGCTGTAAATTCATGGTAATTCTTTCTATACTTGTAAGAACTCACGGGACGGTGATCGAAAGCCGTGAGTTCGAGTTATTCACTTGTAGCGGACTGTTTTGTGGACTGTTTTGTGTTGCTGTTGGGCTACGTGTTTTACTACTGTTTTGTGGAGTTTTGGAGGATGAAGAGTGTGTAGAAACACCATATATATTTAGAATGGTGGTCTGGTCATTCGTCATAACATTTCCGGGTCGTTTGACACTACTATGGTAGTCGTCTTATGTATGAAGTGATTAGGTTGTGTGGACTATTTTGGGAAGCTCAATATGAGTATTATTGATGTTGTTTGGGCTGTTTGGTGATTGTTTTGACTTGTTTGAAGTCATATATATAGGGGAGGTGTTGTCCGTTTCATTGTAAAATATGTTATGGTCGATACATATTAGTTACGACGCTTAAACAATAACGATAGTGTCGTTTCTCTTATTGTAGATTAAGGAGTCATGAAATTTGCATAGCTTGAGGTTGGGAAGTATATATACAAGGTATGTAAGTCTATCCATTTCCTTCTTTTGCACAACTCTGATTGTACATAATGCAATGAACGAGCTTCTAAAGATACTCTACTCTAGAAGCTAGCAGTACTTACATTGTTTCCCTTCTTATGGAACAATTGATGTTGAGGTTGATTATATTATTCTTATTTTATCAATTTTGTTGTTACTTCCTGATTCTTATAAGACTCTTGATGAAGAATTAGTCCTAATAACGTGTACAGAGAATATCGACCTTATGTCACTCCGAAAGGTTTAGAATATGATTCCAATGAGTCGTACATGCATTATATATATATATATATATATATATATATATATATATATATATATANTCTACCGAGCCGCGCTATAGTCGGCCAGGTACAACACCTATTGTGCAACCACTGATCAGTTGGGTTTTACCGAGCTCCATGTGGCCGGGTACGTTTTACCGAGCCTATTACGGTCGGGTACGATATGATGATGATGTTGCCCACAGAGGCGTATGTTTTAAAATTTTATGTATATATATATGTATGTATCACGCATTTCATGTCAGTAGCCCTCAGAGGTACCCAGATGTTAGAGGTTGTATATACTTTATTCCTGTTTACATTACTGTTCTTACTTATGCTTTCCTGCCTTACATACTCAGCACTTTATTCGTACTGATGTCCTTGTTATTTGTGGATGTTGCATGTCGTGCTGCAGGTCCTGATAGACAGGTGGACGCAACTCCCCCACCACAGTAGGCTTCCCAGTTCAGCGGTTATTGGCAAGATCCTTTCTCCGAATTTGCAGTGGTCTTGGTATGCAGTTTTGTTATAGATATTATGGGTATGTCGGGGCCCTGTTTTGGCAATGTTGTATCACTTATTCTCCTTTAGAGGCTCATAGACAGGTGTCGACTCATGTATAGTTGGTATGCCTTGTTGGCTAATTTTTGTTGTATAGTCTTTCATGGCAGTGTTGTAGCTCGTACCTTTTATGTATTTTCTTAGTAGTCTTGTCATCCCATGTGATGTATGTTCATGCCATTATCTTTCATTGTTTGTTGTTCATGATCCATATCTACCCTTTATATTTATATTGCCGGCCCTTAAAGATAATAAAGAAGGTTAGATAAAATGTACGTTGGTACTCGGCAAGCATGGCCCGGGTGCTAGTCATGATCTTCCAGTTTGGGTCGTGACAAACTTGGTATCAGAGCAAGTCTGTCCTAGGGGTTGTCTATGAGCCGAGTCTAGTAGAGTCTTGATTATGGATGTGTAGTGCACCACATTTATAATCAGGAGACTACATGACATCTAGGGTTGTTACCTTCTTCCTGAATCTAGATCGTGCGTAGAGTTGAGTCTTTGGTGTTCGTATCTAATATTAACCTTGTTTTCTTTCAGCGATGCCTTCAACTAGGAAGCAAGCGATTAGTAGACGTCTTGATATAGCTGCGGGAGAGGGTATCAGTCAGGTGCCTCAAGCCAGAGCAGGCCAAAGTGAGGCTCAGAGTAAGATGTTGTCTCATGCCTCATCTACTCCGTCTCATCCAGAGGATATTAGGAGACACCCAGCACCACCAATTCCTACATCTGGCCCTACAGACCACGATATGCGGAGTGAGGTGCAGTTGTTGACTAGCTTGGTAGCTGCTCAGGCTCAAAGGCAGAATACCAGTGCTGTTGATAAACCGGATAGTACGAGAGTTCATGATTTTTTTAATCTAGACCCTCCAGTGTTTACCAGTTCAGACCCCAAGGAGGACCCGTAGACTTTTATTGACCAGGTTCATCGTACACTGCGTGTTATGCATGCTACATATACAGAGGCAGTAGAGTTTTCTTCTTATCGGTTACGGGATTTAGCGGTTTTCTGGTATGATAGTTAGGAGAGATCCAGGGTTCTGAAAGCCCCTCCAGCTGTGTGGAAGGAAGTTTCTGAGGCCTTTCTTCGTCACTATTTGTCAGTTGAGATACAATGAACTAGAGCTGATAAGTTCTTGAACCTTAGACAAGGTAATATGAGTGTGCAAGAGTATAGTATGCAGTTTGATTCTTTAGCAAGGTATGCTCCCCATATGGTGGCCAAGATGAGTGATAGGGTGCATATGTTCGGGAACAGGTTGGGACCACATCTGATAAATGAGTGCACGACAACCTCCTTGGTGGAGGGCATGGATATTTCCCGTATTCAGGATTATGCCCAGACCCTAGAGGATTGTAAGAGCCAGCAAAGGGCAGATAGGGGCCAGCATAAGCGGGTGAGATTTGTTGGGTATTCTCATGACTTCAGAGGTAGTGTTAGGCCCCAGTCTTCGACGAGTTCAGTGCCACCTGTAGCTAGTGCTCCTCCATAGTTTTAGAGGCCTCGGTATGATTGATTTACCTATTCTGGTCCAGGTCAGAGTTCGCGGGCATCAGACTCGCAATATCATAGGGATACTAGTCAGACGACACCCTCAACACCCCGCTGTGATCAGTGCGGCAAGGCCCACTTTGGACTGTGCCGACGAGGTTCTGATGCATGCTATTCTTGCGTACAGCCTGGCCATATGATGCGGGATTGTCCTAATAGACAAGGTGGTGGTATGGGTCAACTAACTGGATTTGTGTTTGGTTCTTCCTTATCAGTTCGACCTCCAGCACGGGGTTTTCAATAGTCGACAGGTCGTGGTAGAGGTAGAGGTGCAGTGCCGAGTTCGAGTGGTTCTTAAAATCGAACATATGCTCTAGTAGGTCGACAGAATCTCAAGTCGTCTCAGGATGTTGTTACAGGTATATTGTCTGTGTTTTCTTACGATGTATATGCGTTGATTGATTCGGTTGCTACATTATCATATGTTACACCCTTTGTGGCTAATAAGTTTGGCGTTGAACCTGAATTGATAAGTAAACCACTTGCGGTATCTACTCCTATAGGAGATTTTGTGATTTCTAGAAGAGTATTTAGAGGTTGCATAGTGATGAATGTAGTCTTCAAACCTCGGCGAATTTATTTGAATTAGAAATGGTTGATTTCGACGTGATAATAGGAATGGACTGGTTGACCTCATGCTATGCAAACGTTGATTGTCATACGAAGATGGTTAGGTTTCAATTTCCTGGTGAAGCCGTCATCGAATGGAAAAGGAACATTGCTATGCCGAAAGGTAGGTTTATTTCCTATCTTAAGGCAAGGAAGATGATCTCAAAAGGTTACATTTATCATCTCATTCGCGTTAGGAATGTGGAGGCGAAGCCGCCTACTCTACAATCAATCTCCGTGGTCAATGAATTTCCAGATGTTTTCCCAGATGAACTCCCAGGCCTTCCTCCTGAAAGGGAGATTGAGTTTATTATTGGTGTTGCCTGACACTCAACCCATATTTATTCCTCCATACAGGATGGTCCCGGCAGAGTCGCAAGATTTGAAGGCGCAGTTGAAGGACTTGTTGGATAAGGTCTTTATTAGGCCTAGAACTTCACCTTGGGGTGCGCCAGTCCTGTTCGTGCAGAAGAAAGATGGGTCGTTAAGGATGTGTATTTATTATCGACAGTTGAATAAGCTTACTATAAATAACAAGTACCCACTTCCAAGGATTGACGACCTGTTTGACCAACTCCAGGGTGCCAAGTATTTCTCCAAGATTGACTTTTGTTCAGGGTATCAACAGGTAAGGGTTAAGGAGAAAGATATTCCAAAAACGGCCTTCCGGACAAGATATGGGCACTTTGAGTTCTTGGTGATGTCGTTCGGGCTAACAAATGCCCCAGCAGCTTTTATGGATCTCATGAATAGTGTCTTCAGGCCCTATCTTGATGTGTTATTTATCGTATTCATTGATGACATTTTGGTGTATTCTCGTTCAGTGGTGGAACATGCAGGCCACTTGCAGATAGTATTACAGACGCTTCAGGATCGTAAGTTATATGCTAACCTCTCAAAATGGGAATTCTGGCTGAACTCAGTAGCATTCCTTGACCATGTGATATCTGACGAGGGTATTAGTGTCGACAATCAAAATATTGATGCATTAAAGAATTAGCCGAGACCTACAACACCATCAGAAGTCTGCAACTTCCTGGGGATAGCAGGATATTATAGGTGATTTGTAGAAGGGTTTTCCTCTATATCAGCACCATTGACTAAGTTAGCACAGAAAGCTACTAAGTTCAAGTGGTCTGACGCTTGTGAATGAAGTTTTCAGGAGTTAAAGAATCGATTGACATCTGTGCCAGTGCTCACTCTCCCAGAAGGAACAAAAGGTTATGTGGTATATTGTGATGATTTAGGTATAGGTTTGGGGTGTGTATTGATGCAACATGGGAAGGTGATTGCTTATTCATCAAGACAATTGAAGAAGCATGAAAAGAATTACCCGACCCATGATTTGGAATTGGCTACAGTAATATATGCTTTGAAGATATGGCGGCACTACTTATACGGCGTCCATGTTGACATCTACACAGATCACAAGAGTTTACAATACATCTTCAAGCAGAAGGAGTTGAATTTGAGGCAGCGTAGGTGGCTTGAATTACTGAAAGATTACGATGTCGAGATATTGTACCATCCCGGTAAAGCCAATGTTGTGGCAGACGCTCTCAGTCGTAAGTCAATGGGAAGCTTAGTACACATTGGGGCAGGTAGACAGTGGTTGACTAAAGAGCTTCTTCAGCTAGCCAATATGAGAATTAGATTGTTAGACTCTGATGACGGAGGGGTTACTGTACAGAATAAATCAGAATCGTCTTTGGTAGCTGAGGTAAAAGCACAACAATATGAAGATCCTACCTTAGTACGATTGAGAGAGAGAATTCAACAATGTAAAATTACGGCTTTTGAGATTGGAGTAGATGGGGAACTGGGATACCAGGGCCGGTTATGTGTGCCTGATGTATTGAGATTCATCAATCCCGATATTCCATCCATCCCGGCTCGACAAAGATATATCATGATGTTAAGGAGCAGTATTTGTGGGATAACATGAAGAAGTCTATTGCAGAATTTGTAGCCCAGTGTCCTAATTGTCAACAAGTAAAAATCGAACATCAAACCCAGTGGATTGCTTCAGAATATATAGATTCCGACTTGGAAAGGAGAGGTGATTAATATGGACTTCATTATTGGATTACCTCGCTCTTATCATAAGTTTGACTTCATATGGGTGATAGTTGATCGACTTACAAAATGTGCCCATTTTCTGCCAGTTAAGACAACTTACACAACTGAAGATTATGCGAAGTTGTATATCAAGGAGTTTGTTAGGCTTCATGGTGTGCCGGTATCTATTATATCAGACCGAGGAGGGCAATTTGTGGCTAACTCTTGGAGGTCTTTTCAGAAAAGTTTAGGCACATAGGTGAATCTCAGCATTGCATTCCATCCACAAACTGATGGACATGTTGAACGTACCATTCAGACACTTGAATATATGCTACAAGCATGTGTTCTGGATTTCAAGGGGAATTGGGATGACCATCTTCCACTCATAGAATTTGCCTACAATAATAGTTACCATTCCAGTATTAAAATGGCCCCATACGAGGCACTATACGGGAGGATATATAGATCACCACTTGGATGGTTCGAAGTAGGTGAAACAGAACTATATGGGGCAGATTTGATTCACCAAGCCATTGAGAAGGTGAAACTAATACAAGAGCGGCTGAGGACGGCGCAAATCAGGCAAAAGTCTTATTCTGATGTCCGACGTCGTGATCTGGAGTTTGAGGTTAGTGATTGGGTTTTTCCTGAGGATCCGCCAATGAAGGGTGTTATGCATTTTGGGAAGAAGAATAAGCTGAGTCCGCGGTATATCGGTCCGTACAAAATTCTTCGATGAATTGGACAGGTTGCTTATGAGTTAGAATTGCCATCCGAATTGGAATTTGTCCACCTGTTATTCCATGTATCTATGTTGAGGAAATGTATTAGAGACCCTTCTCGGGTCGTCCCTATCAAAGATGTACAACTTATAGAGGATCTATCATATGAAGATGTGCCAGTGGCTATATTAGATCGACAAGTCCGCAAGCTGAGAACAAATGATGTAGCTTCCGTCAAGGTATTATGGAGGAACAAGAACATGGAAGAAATTTCACGGGTAGAAGAAGAGGAGATGAAGTCTAAATACCCTTAATTGTTCCAGATTAAAAATAACGAGGATGCCCGGGGGACGTAGGATGCATTAGAAGGTGAAATGGCTCTATGAGGTAAGTAGTAGCTTGAGAATACTCTTCCTTAATACAAAATGGTGATATACAGATAATGTACATATCCATAATTCTTGGTATAACCTTGTGAGACTTTACGTTGGGTTTAAATGCTTGCAAGTTTGGCCAGTATCCATTTTATAGGGGAAACTCGGCCGGAAATTTCCGTTGGAATCCACGATGAGTTACGCTCCCCCATAAACCCTTACATTCGAGGACGAATGTTCCTGGGGGAGGGTGTTACAACCCATATTCACGTATGTTGGTTCATGCCATAGGTCAGTCAACGTAAATTTGAGAAGTGATTATCTTTGAGATGATAAGAAGTTAATCCTATTGGTCATAAATGATACAAGAGTGTATAAGGGTGATTAACAAATATTAGAAGTTAAACGAATCAAGGATGTTGTATCCCGTATTTTTGGGTAAGACTAGGGGTGCTTAATATTCTCAAGAGGTCATTTTTTAAGTTATTTGAATCATATAATATCCGTATCATATGTCTTGAAGTCAAAGGAGTTATGAAACAAAAGTCAACAAAAGTTGTCGCAACTTATGTTCATAATTTTACTTAAACTTTAGGTCAAATATTAATAAGATTTTCTCCCAATTTACTTTGAATTAGGGGATGATATACCCACCAAATAAAATATCCATGAGTCTAAGTTCCAACGCATTAAACCGTTTATCAATACGACATCGGAGTAGAGAGATATAGGCATTGTTGTGAGACTGTATAGGCTGCTACGACAAGTAGGTGTGTCACCTACTCGGTTAAATGAGAGCCCAAAAAGAGGCAATTTAGGGTCGGCCAAAGAGACTATTTAAAGGCTTATATACTGAAATATAACCCTCATTGTATATCACAAATAACCAGACCTAAACCCCTGCAAGCTTCCTCTCAAAAGATATCTACAAACCCTAATTGATTTTCTCTCTCTTTCAAGTTCTAATTGGGGGTAAAACCTAGAGTTTGAAGAACCAAGATAAGGGTTGAGTTATCCAACAAGTAAAGTAATTTTACTGATATATTTCATCAATTTTTTATTCTGTAAATTCATGGTAATTCTTTCTATACTTGTAAGAACTCACGGGACAGTGATCGGAAGCCGTGAGTTCGAGTTATTCACTTGTAGCGGACTGTTTTGTGGACTGTTTTGTGTTGCTGTTGGGCTGCGTGTTTTACTACTATTTTGTGGAGTTTTGGAGGAGGAAGGGTGTGGATAAACACGATATATATTTAGGGTGGTGGTCTGGTCATTCGTCGTAACATTTCCGGGTCGTTTGACACTACTACAGTGGTCGTCTTATGTATGAAGTTATTAGGTTGTGTGGACTGTTTTGGGAGGCCCAATATGATTATTATTGATGTTGTTTGGGATGTTTGGTGATTGTTTTGACTTGTGTGAAGTCATATATATAGGGGAGGTGCTGTCTGTTTCATTGTAAAATATGTTATGGTCGATACATAATAGCTACAACGCTTAAACGATAACGATAGTGTCTAGATTAAGGAGTCCTGAATTTTGCATAGTTTGAGGTTGGGAAGTATATATACAAGGTATGTAAGGCTATCCCTTTCCTTCTTCTGCACGACTCCGATTGTACATAATGCAATGAACGAGCTTCCAAAGATACTCTACACTTAGAAGCTAGCAGTACTTACATTTTTTCTCTTCTTATGGAACAATTGATGTTGAGGTTGCTTATCTTATTCTTATGTTATCAATGTTGTTGGTACTTCCTGATTCTTATAAGATTCTTGATGAAGAGTTAGTCCTAATAACGTGTACAGAGAATATCGACCTTACGTCAGTCTGAAAGGTTTAGAATATGATCCCAATGAGTCCTGCATTATATATATATATATATATATATATATATATATATATATATAGCAGTACTTACATTGTTTCTCTTCTTATGGAACAATTGATGTTGAGGTTGCTTATCTTATTCTTATGTTATCAATGTTGCTGGTACTTCCTCATTCTTATAAGATTCTTGATGAAGAGTTAGTCCTAATAACGTGTACGGAGAATATCGACCTTACGTCAGTCTGAAAGGTTCAGAATATGATTCTAATGAGTCATGCATGCATTATATATATATATGTATGTATATATTTTACTCTACCGAGCCGTGCTATAGTCGGCCAGGTACGACACCTATTGTGCAACCACTGATCAGTTGGATTTTACCGAGCTCCATGTGGCCGGGTACGTTTTACCGAGCCTATTACGGTCGGGTACGATATGATGATGATGTTTCCCACAGAGGCGTATGTTTTAAAATTTTATGTGTATATATGTACATATCACGCATTTCATGTCAGTAGCCCTCAGAGGTACCCAGATGTTAGAGGTTGTATTTACTCTATCCCTGTTTACATTACTGTTCTTACTTGTGCTTTCTTGTCTTACATACTTAGTACTTTATTCGTACTGATGTCCTTTTTATTTGTGGATGCTGCATGTCGTGTTGCAGGTCCTGATAGACAGGTAGACGCAGCTCCCCCACCACAGTAGGCTTCCTACTTCAGCGGTTATTGGAAAGATCCTTTCTCTGGACTTGTCGTGGTCTTGGTATGCTTTTTCATTATAGATATTATGGGTATGTCGGGGCCCTGTTCCGGCAATGTTTTATCACTTATTTTCCTTTAGAGGCTCATAGACAGGTGTCGACTCAAGTATAATTGGTATGCCTTGTTGGCTAATTTTTGTTGTATAGTCTTTCATGACAGCGTTGTAGCTCGTACTTTATATGTAATTTCTTAGTAGTCTTGTTATCCCATGTGATGTATGTTCATGCCATTATATTTCATTGTTTGTTGTTCATAATCCATATCTACCATTTATATTGACATCGTTGGCCCTTAAACATAATAAAGAAGGTTAGATAAAATTTACGTTGGTGCTCGGCAAGTATGGCCCGGGTGCTAGTCATGATCCTCCAATTTGGGTCGTGGCACAATTGGGAACCCCTTTTGGTTCTGTATATCCGAACAGGCCCGTAGTCAGAAACCAGAGGCATATCGCTAGGGAACCTCGGTCGAACAGATACCGATATCAGTCGTACAATGCAGATCGCAGAAACGGCAGACCCGCACGCAATCCCATCCGAAATGATTGAAGGGGTGATCGTGGACAGAGTTCTCGGGGACTCATGAGCAAAAGTGGTTTCGATAAGCATGCCGATCCTGCATAGGCACCACAATTATTGGAGTACAACTTCAATATCGACGCATCAGGTAATATGTCGGCAATTGGGAGCATCAAAGATACTTGATGGCCCAGACTCATACAAACTAATCCTTCCTAGAGAAACCCGAATCTAATGTGCAAGTATCATGGCACGCATGGCCACAAAACTAAAGACTGCAGACAATTAAGGGAGGAGATAGCCCGTCTATTCAATGAGGGCCACCTTCGAGAGTTCTTAAGTGATTGAGCCAAAAACCATTTCAGAGAAAGGGATGCCAATAGGAAAAACAACCAGGAAGAACCATAGTATGTGATCCATATGATCGTCGGTGGGATCGATATTCCACAAGGGCCCGTGTTCAAACGCACTAAAGTATCAATTTCTAGGGAAAAACAGACCCGAGATTATGTGCCAGAAGGCACCATATCATTCAACGATGAGGAAGCAGAAGGAATCTCTCAACCCCATAATGATGCTCTGGTAATTTCTATCTTTATGAATAAAATTCAAGTTAAGCGTCTTTTAATCGATCCAGGTAGTTCGAAAAATATTATCCGATCGAGGGTCGTGGAGCAGCTTGGCCTGCAAAATCAAATCGTACTCGCAGCTCAGGTCCTGAATGGTTTCAACATGGCCAGTGAAACAACCAAAGGAGAAATCATTTTACCAGTGAACGTAGATGGGACTATTCAAGAAACCAAGTTCCATGTAATCGAGGCGACATGAGGTACAACTCCCTGCTCGGAAGGCCTTTGATTCACAATATGAGGTAACTCCCTTCGACTCTCCACAAAATGTTGAAATTCCCAACACCTGATGGAGTGAAAACAGTATATGGGGAGAAACATGCTGCAAAATAAATGTTCACGGTTGATGAGGTAATACCGATATTGGTGCTTTCGTCAACAAAGGGATCGGAGGTCAAAGGAAAACATGAGGCCAAATAGCAACCACAAAAACTAGCCTCGACTTAGTCGGAAAAGAAGGGAGCGGAAGAGGACGACGACTACTGGATCCCTCGATACTTCATTATCCCCAAAGATTCCGACGCCACCAAATCGACAGTCGAAGAGGTGGAACAGGTTATATTGATCGAATACCTACCCGATCGAAAGGTATACCTGGGTACGGGGTTAACCCCCGAACTCAGGAAAAAAATCATTAAATTTCTTATTGATAATATGGATTATTTTTCTTGGTCCTCCTTAGATATGACAGGAATCCCACCAGAGATCACAACACATCGCTTGACCCTGGACCCGAAGTTCAGACCGGTGAAACAAAAGAGAAGGCCCCAGTCCGAGGTCAAACATTCATTCATCAAGGACGAGGTAACTAAACTTCTCAAATAGGATCCATTCGGGAAGTAAAATATCCCGAATGGTTAGCAAACGTAGTGGTAGTCCCTAAGAAGGGGAACAAACTTAGGATGTGCGTAGATTATAAATATTTAATCAAAGCATGTCCCAAAGACTCTTTTCCTCTGCCGAATATCGATCGCATGATCGATGCCACGACCGGCCACGAGATCCTTAGTTTTTTCGACGCCTACTCCGGGTACAATGAAATTCAAATGAACCTGGAGGATCAGGAAAAGACTTCGTTCATCACTAAATATGGCACATATTGTTATAACGTAATGCCATTTGGACTAAAAAATGTTGGTGCTACCTACGAATGCCTAGTGAACAAAATGTTCAAAGAATAAATAGGTAAATCAATGGAGGTATATATTGACGATATGCTAGTTACGTCCCTACGCGTAGAGGACCATTTAACACATTTGCAGGGAACCTTCAACATATTGAGAAAATACAACATGAAGCTCAACTCCGAGAAATGTGCTTTCAGGGTCGGTTCGGGCAAGTTCCTCGGCTTTATGGTGTCAAATCAGGGGATCGAGATCAACCCCAATAAAATCAGGGTAATTGAAGACATCACAGTCGTGGACAGCATTAAGGTCGTGCAAAGATTGACAGGGCGGATAGCCGCCTTGGGCCGGTTTATCTCGAGGTCTTCATATCAAAGTCATAGGTTCTTCTCATTGCTCAAAAATAAGAACAATATTTCTTGGACCCCGAAATCCAACAGGCGTTGGAAGAGTTAAAACGGTATATTTCGATACCACCATTGCTTTATACCTCGAAAAAGGACTAGCAGCTCTACTTATATCTGGCAGTCTCGGAAGTCGCGGTAAGTGGGGCCTTAGTTCGAGAAGAGAAAGGTACGCAACTTCCAGTTTACTATGTTAGTCAAACTTTAGGTGAGGCCGAGACCCAGTACCCACACTTAGAAAAATTAGCGCTTGCTTTAATAAGCGCCTCTAGGAAATTAAAACCATATTTTCCGTGTCACCCAATTTGTGTGGTGACCACTTACCCTCTTCGTAATGTTTTGCACAAACTCGAACTCTCGGGCTGATTTCCAAGTGGGCTATCAAAATAAGTGGATATGATATCGAAAATCAACCACGAACGGCCATCAAGTCTCAAATTTTAGCAGACTTCACGCCAGCCCTCGTACCCTAGGTCGAAAAGGAACTTTTGCTAAAATCAGGTATATCATCGGGGGTGTGGACCCTTTTCAAAGATGGCGCTTTGAATGTGAAGGTCCAGACTAGGCATCGTTTTGAAGCCGCCCACAGGCAATACAAGTAGGCACTCTATCAAAACTTCTAAGTTGACTAACAATGAGGCCGAATACAAGTCCATGGTTGCAGGTTTCGAACTGGCTAAAAGATTAGGAGCAGAGGTCATCGAGGCCAAATGTGACTTCCTACCGGTGGTAAACCAAGTCAATAGAACCTTCGAGGTTCGAGAGGATCGAATGCAGAGGTACTTGGATAAATTGAAGGTTACATTAAATCGGTTTAAAGAACGAATCTTACAACATGTACCTCGAGAACAAAATAGTGAGGCTGATGCCCTTGCAAATTTGGGGTCCTCATTCGAAGACGACAAAATCAGCTCGGGCACCATCGTACAACTTTCGAAGTCAGTAATTGATGAAGTCCATGCCAAAATAAAATCCACAAGACTAACTTGGTATTGGAGGAATAAATATATCGAGTATCTAAAAAATGGGAAGCTCCCATTGGACCCTAAGAAATCAAGGACTCTACGAACAAAGACTACTCGATTCACATTGGGAAGATGGAACATTATACAGAAGGATGTTCGATGGACCGTTGGAAGTATGCTTGGGACTAGGATACACCAATTACGTCCTACGAGAAGTTCACGAGGGTACTTGCAAAAACCATTCTGGTGCCGAATCACTAGTTCACAAAGTCATCAGAGCGGGATACTATTGGGACAATATGGAGAAGGATAATAAAGAATTCATTAATAAATGCTACAAGTGCCAAAGGTATGCACGGATTATCCACCAACCCGGAGAGCAACTTCATTTAGTCATATCCTCATAGTCGTTCATGAAATGGGGAATGGATATTGTCGTCCCTTTGCCATCAGCTCCAAGTAAAGTTAAATTCATCCTATTTATGACTGACTATTTCTCTTAGTGGGTTGAAGCACAGGCCTTCGAGAAAGTCAGGGAAAAAGAAGTTATAGACTTCATTTGGGATCATATCATATGCCGATTTGGGATACCTGCCAAAATCGTATGCGACAATGGAAAACAATTCACCGGCAGCAAAATAACAAAGTTTCTCTAAGATCACAAAATAAAAAGGATCTTATCGACACCGTATCATCCTAGAGGGAACGGAAAGGCCGAATCAACAAAAAAGATCATTATTCAAAATCTAAAGAAAAGATTGAACGACGCTAAGGGAAAATGGAGAGAAATTTTGGCCGAAGTCCTTTGGACATATCGAACAACGTCAAAATCCAGTACGGAGGCAACACTGTTCTCCTTAGTATATGGCACCGAAGCTCTGATCCTGGTCGAAGTCGAGGAACCTAGCACTAGGTTTTGATACACTACAGAAGAGTCAAATCACGAGGCTTTGAATACGAGCCTTGAGATAGTAGATGAAAACGGGAAGCCGCCCTCGTCCGAATGACCGCGCAAAAGCAACACATCAAAAGGTACTATAATCGAAGTTCCAACCTTCACCACTTTAGAATTGGGGACTTAGTCCTGAGAAAAGTCACCCTCAATACTCGAGACCCAAACGAAGGAAAACTCAGCCCAAATTGGGAAGGACCGTATCAGGTCCTCGACATCATTGGAAAGGAATCCTACAAGCTTGGCATGATGATCGGCGAACAACTGCCAAATAATTGGAACATATCACTCCTCAAACGATATTATTGTTGAGGTATGACCTTCTCCTTTTTCATTTACATTTTATATTGACTTATTTCAGGTGTTCGAGCGAAGGCATCGAAGTTCTCTCCAAGCATAAAGTCCTTAGGTCTGAAAGCACGTGTTGCACTCTTTTTCCCTTCGACCGGTTTTTATCCCAAACGGGTTTTTCCGGCAAGGTTTTTAACGAGGCAACCATTATTCGTGATAACTTATAGTATCTGTTACACCCTGCAATATTACGTCAATATTACGTCCTGCGGTATTACATTACGGTGATGTTACACTTCGTAGTGACAAGTTACGACGATATTGCACCCTGCAGTAATATACGTTGAATTTGTCGCAAGGTAATTGACATCAGTCCAAGGAAAAGATTATTTGGAGATTATAAGGATTGTAAGTGATGAATAAATTCGTGAAAGTAAGAGGGGAAGCAAGTCGAAGAAAATGAATTTCGTTGAAATTTGGTATTTTGGGGTAAAATACGGCTCGAGCTAAAATACCCGATAATTATAGACTAGTACCATGCCAGGTACCATATGGCCACAGAAGTATAATGTATAAAGTATATTAAAAATGAGTAGTATTGTTTTTTAGGTAATTTGAGGAAATTCTTAATTATACAGGCAATTGGTTAATTACCGGATAACGAGACATTACCTAGTTAATTATTAAAGTGTGGAAATAAGACGTGGAAGCACTAGCTAACCACATGAAATGACTAAGTAATCAAATAATCCTAGGTGGCTATTTATGATTTAATTGAATTAAATGAGTAAAGAAGTTTTGTCCTAATTCATTTAGATAAGGAACCAAGTAACGTTAGTCATTCAAAAACCAAGAATACATCCTTTCTTGGTTTGAAAAATTCAAGAACAGAAGCTTAAGAAAATCGTTCAGCACTTCAACAATCAAGAAGCTTAAAGTTTTGTTCAAAGAATTTCAAAAATCAGAAGCAAATTTCATTCAAGAATTTCAAGGAAGCAGAATCAGAAATACGTTCCTTTTTAAAGTTTCCAACCAAGGAAATATTGATTTTAAGTTGGAACAAGTTCTTTCCAAATTGCAAGAACAGAAACGTTCCCTCAATTTCAAGGGAACACTGGTTTCATTCCAAAATTGTAAGAACCAGAAGCAGAATTTCCTTCATATTTCGCAGAAGCAGATTCGTTCAAATAATTTCAGGAACATGTATGTTAAGGCTATCCCTTCTTTCTTTTGTCATGGTCCAAATTATACTGAAGAAACGAGCAAATACGCAGTTTCTATAAATTACTCTATTCATAGAAATAGTAGGGGTGTCTATATTCTTGATTCCCCATGAGAATTATTATTATTTTCTGTTCNCACGCACCACCACCTGATCAGCTATATATATATATATGGGAAAGGTTATGGCGTTATACACGCACCACGACCTGATCAGCTGGTATACGTCGATGATTTTCCCAAAGTGGCCAATATGATATGATGGGATGCCCTCAGAGGCTGATGATGTTATGAAACATATACCTATGCACGACATGACATTCATATGCATATGCATGATGCTAAAAGTGATTTATTATTTTCACAGTTATCCAGACATACAGGTTGAGTCAATTACTCTATATCTCTTTCATGTTTCTTATGTATTTATTTATGTACCTTACATACTCGGTACATTATTCGTATTGCCATCCCTTTTGCCTTGAGACGCTTCGTTTCATGCCCGCAGGTCCTGATAGACAGGTCGAGAGCCCTCCAAGTAGGCTAACAGCTCAGCGGAAGATGTTGGTGCGCTCCATTTGCTTCGGAGTCGCTTCTTTGTTTAGTATGATTTAGACGGGTAGTGTTTGGTATTGCGGGACTCTATCCCAACCTTTATGACAATTATGTACTCTTAGAGGCTTGTAGACATATGTCGTATACGTGAAAAATTGTACGGCCTTGTCGGCCTATGTTTTGAGTTTGTAAATGATTATGTTGGCCTATTAGGCCCGTATGTCACGTGTATATGATAATGTAATAAGAAAGATATGTTACGTTGGTACTCGGTCGAGTAAGGTATCGGGTGCCCGTCGTGAACCTTCGATTTGGGTCGTGACAGTATTTGAGGCTTCTTTACAATCAGCCTCAAATACTAGAGGGAATCAGCCTCGGATGTTATGTTTTCAAGGTAAATACTTCCTGTCAATAGGGTCTCGATAGGAAAATTTTGTAAAGGATTAAACGGTTGAATGAACTGTGTCCATGTAGATTGCTCGAGCCTAGTGGAAAAACATGTACGCATGTATGAACTATTGAAAGAAGTATTTTTCCTTACCAGATGTCACGTGCCTTAATGAAATTTCTAGTTTACAAATTTCATACTTATGATTTATTGCGGAAACTGGCTCAAGGGCCGACCGCAACTAAACTTCGAACGATCAGCCTCGTACTCGGGGACTGCCGTCCAAAAATTGACATGTTCGAATTACTAAACTTTGAGACCATAAGACCTTAAAAAGGCAACCCTGGATTGTATAGGCCAAGGCCACCCTACTCGGGGACTAACACTTTGAACAAGTTCAAAGTGTAATTGGGAAAATAAGCCCAAGAGGAAGATCCCAAGGATACGGCCAAATTAACGCGGTTCGGAGACATCCGAATTCTGAAATAAAATTAGGCCTTCAAATTCTTTTATAAACTGGTTAAAAAGGTTACCCACGGTGAAATAACCAAAGGGCTTCAATAACTTCAGCCCTCGAAAAACCTTAAGAGGTATTGAATAATTCGAACTTTCGAACAATTTAGTACAAACTTGTGCTAAGACACAAAAAAGCAAAGGGTTTCAATACACTAGATCCCAAAAAAACCCAACGGGTACAGACTTACTTCGTGCTAAGGCATAACAATCCTATATGGTTAAAAAATTTAAGACAAAAAGGGAAAAAACCATTCCTCGAAGGCCATATCGACCCGATTCAAGAGCCTAAGGGCCATTACATTTTTTGAGTTTGAGAGTTCATCCTCGCTCAACTAAAACCTAAGGGTTTTACTACTTCGAGTTCGAGTTCGAGTTCGAGTTCGAGTTCGAGTTCGAGTTCGAGCAAGTGCTCACTCGACTACAAAGACTATATTAGCCTGACTTTGTCCAAGTTGCCTGAGTTTCACAAACAAATCTTCACAAGGCACAAAGCGAATCAAAATTTTCACAAGTGAAATAATTGAGATAAAATTCAAAAAGGAAAATTTTTAGATAAAAACGAAGGTATTTACAAAGGACCAACCAGGGTGCTACACAAAAAGAAAGAAAAAAATACAAGGATCTAGCTATTCTTTGGGGCAGCTCCTTCCTTGAGGGAAGCTTCTTCCTCGGGCCCCTCATCATTCTTGGACCCATTCTTTCTGCCGCCATCATCGTCGTCGTCGTCGTCGTCGTCATCAGAAGAAGCCAATAGTCTAGCATCGGCTTTATGCTCTTTTGCCTTTGCTATTTCTTCGGTAAGATCGAAGCCTCGGGCATGAATCTCCTCGAGGGTCTCCCTCCGAGATTGGAATTTTGCAAGCTTGGCAATCCAATGTGCTCATGTTTGAGCAGTATCGGCAGCCTCCCTCACTTGGGCTTGAGCGGCTTCGGCATCGGCCCGATAAATGGCCACCATCTTGTTAGCCTCGAATTTTGATTTTTCATCCTCAGCTTGGGCCTTTGCGAGTTCGGAAGCCAATTGAACCTCGAGCTCTTCTATTTTCTTTTCCTGAGCCGAGCACTTTTCCTTCATAATTCAAAGTTGGGTTTCCACTGACGACAACCGGGCCAGGGCGGTCTCTCTCTTAGCAGCAAGGCAGACCATGCCTTCTTTCCACCCGTAGGAATCTACCTTCACTTGGTCGACCTCCTCTCGAAACAACTCAATCCTCTCGATCTTTTGTTGCAGCTGTGATATTGAAATTTTAGCCTCCGTTCCCGAATCAAGTCCATGATTTTCAAGAGTATCATTACCTGCTCGATCAGCTCAGTCTGCTCCTTATAAGCTTTAGGCAATTCGGGTCAAAGGTCCTTAATCTCCTCGTCTTTTTGTCCGCAGTGAATCTTAAGGGAATTCCTCTCTTCAGAAAGCCTTTGGAGATCGGCCTCGCAATGGCTCAATTCAGCCCGGGACTTGGAGAAAGACTGTATAGAAAAGGAAAGGAGTTAGACAAAAAATAGAGGAATGATGCATCAACAGAATAACTTAAACTTACTCGGTTCAGGAGAAGTTGGGCCTCTTCAAAGAGGTTGTATGCGTCATTGAGATCGGAAGCATCCTCGACCCTAGTAAAGAAATCCCGAAAGGGATCCTCCCCACCGGGGACTCCGCCTACTTCGGGGGTCCTCAAAGCTTGAGCATCCCCTATAGCCTCTTCGGAAAAGGCAGAAAGGGATGGTGAGTGATCTTCTGTCAGTGCCCCAAGTAAGTCGGTTGGAGCCCTCTGTTCAACTCGAGGGGTCTCGGGACCATCCCCCTCAGATATACCCGTCGTTTGATGAGAATTAGCCTCGATCTCGAACGATTCGGGAACTTTGCCTAAATCTTTATCCATGGCCTCCTCAGCACGAGGCGGGGCGTCACCAACCACCAAAAATGCATCGGCCTTGGAGGCCTCGACGGTTTTCCTCACTCGGGTCACAAGCACCGAGTCACCATCTTCGTCTTCTTCTTCTTCCTCCCTTAGTTCCCGAACTACGTGGGCAAGGAGGGAAGCAACATCTATCCTCGATTTGCTAATCGAGCTATTCTTCTTCTTGGGCTTAGTGTCCTCAGAGGTCGAGGCCCTCTTTCTCTTGTTGTTCTTCGCCGGTTTTGGAACCGGATCCGGAGCCTCCTCCTCGCCAGACGGAGGCCTCATGGCCACATCCTTGCTCAGGCCTGCACACAAGAAAATTAAATAAGTATAAAGAGGTACCACCAATTCATCGGATATATAAAATAGGAAGCTTACCATGGTTCTTTGACTCCCATCGGCCTTTTGCCAAATCACGCCAACAACGTTCAGAGTAAGTGGAGGTCGAGGCTAATTTTCAGACCCAGCTCTCAAGGTTGGGGATCGCACAGGGAATCCAAGCAACCGATGGATGGTGAAAGAAGGCATTAAATAAAGCAGAAGAACAGAATAAATCATGGAAATTAACAAGTGAAGTAATATTTGCGCTTCGTGTTCCATTTCTCAGGAATGGCATCTTATCCGTCGGGATGAGATTGGAGGTCCTCACTCAAACAAATCTACCCATCCAGCCTCGATCTTTGTCCTCGCTGATGCTCGAGAACAATACCTTGGTTGCTCGACGTTGCAGTTTGATCAACCCTCAAAATATAAGGGGGTTGTAAGACCTGATGAGATAATCGAGGGTGAATGGCATCCCCTCGGCTTTGCTTGTGATAAATCAGAGCATTGATGACTATGCACCAAAAGGAAGGGTATATTTGGCCTAAGGTCACCTTGTATTGACAGGAAAAGCCAATGATGACAGGTTCGAGACGGCCCAACGTGAAAGGGTAAGCGTAAACACTTAGATACCCTTCCACGTGGGTAGTAATGCTCTCTTCAGGGGATGCGATCACTACCACTTTGTCCCCCCAGCTGCAATCTCTTTTGATCTACTCGAGATACCCCATGGTTATCGAGCAAATGTACCTCGACACATGTTTGTATTGACCAGGTATTGAGGGAGGTTTCTTGGTCTTAAAATCAGATTTGAGGACACAAGGGCCGGGAACACACTCCTAAGGGAGCGGATCCACTGGCGTTTTATCGCCGGCCAGCCGTGAAGAAGAATAAGAAGCTTTCTCCTTTTGAGGAACTGATTTAGATGTTTTTGCCATTTTTATGAGTTAACGAAAGAAGACGATAGTAAGATTTGATGTTTGAAGACTGGCGGTGAAAATCTGAAGATTAATGGAAGAGAATAACTTGAGAGAGGTAAAAACTTAGAAGATTAGATAAAAGTGAAAGTAAAGTTTGATTCAATGAGGAGAAGGCCTATTTATGGATTTACGACGACGATTCAACAACACTAGTAGTCAACCACCAAGTGACTCTCATTAATGGTTTGGGGAACTGTACCGACGAGATGTTTCCGTCATTTCCATCGCTTACGTCACGGTGATGACATCACAGTTTATCGAGGTCGAAAGAATCAAAGGCTCAATTCGATTCTTGTCATTATATTCCAAAAACGAGGGGACTATCTGTATACGTTTGAAATCGGGGCCACCCAATTTTACTATTTCATCGAGACTGGAACGTTGATTCAGAGGTCAACTTCCACCAAATCACGGAGATGAGGCATCGAGTTCGAAATCGAAGTCCTTTTCGAGATCGAGGTTGGTAGCAATAGAAGCCAAGGGAGACAGACATCGAGTAATATCGGAGATAGCTTAGTAACGGAAGAGCGAGATATCCGTGACTAGTCGATGATCATGGCATAAATCTCGGAACGAATCAAATCAGAAGTGTTGATTAGCTAATTATGTGAGTTCTCTATGTAATTAAAGTTATACCATAAGTAGAATTCATCTACTATATAAAGAGGAGTTCTAATAATTTGCAGTCATCATCATTCACAGAGATAAAAGCAATACAACTCTTTCTTTCTCGTTTGCGTTATTGTTCATCAGTTTATCACATTTCCTATTGTTCTTGCACTTATCAATTTGGGAGTATCTCGACTCGAGGCTGAAGCTCTATTTGAACGTTGGTTTGATTTATTTATAATTTAATTTTATTGTTTATCTTCATATTTATAAATTAGTGTTGAGTGAAATCGCATACCCATAAAACCTCAATATAAGTTTAATTGTTATCCAATTTTTAGGGTAAACATAAATTGCAATAATTATAATAAAAATAACAACATACCTAGTATAATTTGAGATATGAAAAGTTACAATAATTTATATTAATATTAATAAAAAATATAAATCATTAAAATCTTAATAATAGTGTAACATAAATAAAGAGGAAGCAAGTATGTTCGTCCTCTATTATGGCATTTTGTGAAACAAGAAGTACATAAATAGCGGATAACAATTTCTGAAATAAAGGCGCCCATGGCCTAATGGATAAGGCGCTTGACTTCTAATCAAGCGATTGTGGGTTCGAGTCCCACTGGGCGTGTATTGTTCTTTTTAAACATATAAATGTTTAGCAAGTACATGGGAGTTATAGTTATAGTTATAGTTATAGAATTAGAAGTTACGAAAGGAAGACTATCATAGATTTGTTTTAAAAGCTTATTTAGCTTATGATGTAGTAGGTTATGGTAATAAAAATTACAAAAGGAAGACAGACAAATTTTAATTTTAATTTAAAGGAGTTTGAATATAAAAGGACACAATTTGTGAACAACACCTAATCACTTTGCATTTCAAAAAAAAAAAAAATTATGGGAGAAAGGATCTTGGAACCGCACACTAGAAAAAGTAGCAGTTGAAGTATTATCTCATGCCAACACTTGTTGAAAATTGTTTTTAATATGCTTAACAAGGTTTAAATGTAAAGGATTTAGAATAAGCAAGGACGCATGTGTGGCTCAACAGATCTCGTGGTTATTGAGAGGCTCTTAAATTTCTTTTATAAAATATTTACAGTAACAATAAAATTTGCTTTCTAAATAACAAACACTACTAGAAATTCGCTAATTAGCGACCACAAAAAGCAACCAAAGTTGATCTTTTATCTCAATATACCGACCAAAACGCGTCCAAACACGTTTGGTCGATATATTGGTGGTTCTTTTACCTTAGCGAAAGTTGGTCGTTAATTAGCGACCAACTTGGATCGCTACGGTAAAAGGACCAAATGTTCAGTTCAAACAAAATAGCGACCAACTTTGGTCGGTACAATATTTTAATAATATAAATTTACCGACCAAAGTCGGTCTGTATATATAAATTACGATATTTTTTTAATTATTAAAATTTAAAAATTAGCGACCAACGTTTGTCTCTAAATTAAAATATATATTATTTAAAAATATATATATATTTAACAATCTGGGTTCATAAGTGACCAACTGGTCGCTTACTTTCAAGTTTTAAATTTTTTTTTTATATATTAGCGATCAAGTTTGGTCGCTAATTTTCAGGATTTTTTTTTAATATAGTAGCGACCAACATGTAATCTGGGTTCATTAGCGACCAAAGTTGGTCGCCAATATTTAATTTTTAAATTTTTTTAGATAAAAGCGACCAACCTTGGTCGCTAATTTCCAGGAAAATTTTTTTTATAGGTAAACGACCAAATTTGGTCGCTTTTCTGGATAATAATTTTGGCATAAAATGCCTGTTTTGGCAGCTACACCACCTGCCAGCATACCAAAATCCCTAAATAATAATATTCAATACATACAATACAATTTCAATACCAACAACAACAACAACACAACAACACAACAACAACAACAACAACAATAACACCTACTTGTCGAGGACGGGAAGAACGATCACAGGGGGGGACACGAGGAACGAGCACAGGGAGGACAGAAGGAACACTCACGTTCAAGTCGAGCCTCTGGCGATGGCTCACGAGATCGGGGAATCGGAAAAGCCCCAGAAGTTAGGAGAGTTTTGAACTGAGCTTGCATGCCATGGTACTGAGCTTGCATGCCAAGGTAATGAGCATCTCTAAGCTTTTCTCTTTCCTTGGCCGCGTCTAGCTCGGATGCGAGCTTTGTCACATTCTCCCGCATAGCGGAGAGGCTTTCCCCATGAAGTTGCTCGCCTTGCGAGGAATTCCCTATTCCTTGCATTCCACACTATAGCGATGGAATTTCTTAGTAGGAAGCCCGTATACCTTCCCCCATTTTTGACCGCCAGCAGCCTCCATCCATATTTCTTTCAGCATCTTCGTCCGAAGGTTGGATTGGCTCGCCCGACTCATTAGGTGGCTGACTGCATATGAATTCCGACACGTCAGCTGTGAAGCGTTCCTATAAGAAAAATTACATTGAATTAGTATTTCAAAATTTATATAACAGTAAATCAAAATACTTAATGAAAAGTGAAAACTTATATGTACAGTCGAGACTCGGACCTCGACCCACCTTTCTGGATCCGTCTCTTTCTTCTTCTTTACAATATGAGTCTCCTTGAATAGCTCCTCTTGGTTCATTGGACGCCACAACTTCTTTTCCTGAAAACTCATAAATTTTAGTTAATAAAAAGAATAGATATACTTTGAAAATTAAAATAAATTAAGCAATTACGTACTAATCTTCTTTTTATTGTCCCTAGGTTGATCGCACCTCCAGTGTGCAAGGAGCCTCCCTTCTCATATGCGCGAGCTTTCTTTCCTTTTTCTCTCTTATCTAAGAACTTTGCGGTAAGCCATTGCCTTTGCAAATCCTCCCATAAATTTTGAAGCAACCAGTCAGGCTTCTGGTTCAACTGTCTAGCTTTGGAGAAAATATGCGACAATCGCTAGCGAGCTTTGTGATTAAAATTTGCAGTCACTTCCACGCTATAGCGGTTTTCCCATACACACTTGCTCTATATTTCAAAAGTTAACTATTATATGGAAATATCATAAATATAAATAATTATACTGCTTAAAAGAACATTTACACCTTAAATTGATTAAAAATTTGCTCCTTCAGCGAGAATGAGAATTCACTCCAAGTCGCATAAGGGCCATTATAAAGCTTTCTGGTGGCTTTGGTGATTATCCTCGTAGTAATATTACTCGGGATGAACCTACAATTTAACCAAAAAACACATTAATATCCTATTGTACAAACTGTACAAAATAATAAACATAAAAATAACAAATAACTCTTACCCATCACCCTCAGGGACTATGATGATCCTGCCATACTGATCATAATGCACCTCCTCGTCATCATCAGCATCACCGTCCGAAGCATGTATATTTGTAATGACTCGACCGGTCGTTTTGAGCTCTAGCGTGTCGTTCAGCGGTTCGAAGTCGTGAGCAGCTTCATTTCAGGTATTATGACCCGTGGGCGTGGTCGGAATTGAATTTCAGGAAGTTTAGAATTGATTGGGAAAGAAATTCTCATTTCAGAAGCCTTAAGTTGGAGAAATAAACTAAGATTGGAATTTTGGGTAAACGAACTCCGAATCAGGATTTGAAGGTTCCTGCAGGTTCGTATGATGATTTCGGACTTGGGTGTATGTCCGGCTCGGGGTTTGGATAACCCGGGAGCGTTTCGGCGTATATTGTGGAAGTTAGAATTTTAGAAGGATTTCATGACTTTGGGCTTGAAGTGCATTTCAATGAGGCTGATGTCTGTTTGGGATTCCAAGTCTAGGAGTAGCTCCGTATGGTGATTCTGGAGTTGGGAGCGCGATCGGAAGTGAATTTGGATGTCCATAACTCATTTTGGGGTCATTTGGCTAAAGATATAAATTTGAAGGTTTTTGAGAAATCCGATCGGAAGTGGGAATTCTCTCAATTACCTATCCTGTGCTCGAGAAGGTCCCTCAGTTCCTCGGCAGCGGGCGGGCGAAGCGCGAAGGGGATGGATGTCGAATCGAAAGCAGACGTAATCGAAAGAAAGCTTGGGCCGAATGGAAGGGGCTTGGCAATTTGAATTGCATCAAAGCTCTCGTTCGGATATCGTGGTCGGAATGCGATTCCGAAAGTTGGAGCAGGTCCGAAATGTTGGATATGACTTGTGTGCAAAATTTGAGGTCAATCGAGCGTGATTTGATAGGTTTCGGCATCACATGTAGAAGTTTGGAATTTCAAGTTCTTAAAGATTTGGATTGGAGAGCGATTCGTCGTTTCAATGTTGTTTGATGTGATTTGAGGCTTCGAGCAAGTCTGTTTTATGTTTTGGGATAGGTTGGTATGATTGGACGGGGTCCAGGGGGCCTCAGGTGGATTCCAGGTGGTTAATGGATCAAAACTGAAGTTGGAAAAAGGGCTGAAGCTTGTTGTCATCTGGTGTAATCGCACCTGCAAGGCTTTGATCGCAGGTGCGGCTAAGGGAGCCGAAGGTGCGAGATTTGGGGCTGGAGCTGAGGGGACCGCAGGTGCAGGAGTATGGTCGTACCTGCGGAGGCGTAGGAGCGAAGAGTGGGTCGCAGGAGAGGGATTATGCTGGGTCGAGTCAGAGCCACACCTGGGATGGAATTTCCGCGAGTGCGGAGCCGCAGGAGCGGCAATTGGACCGCAGGTGCGAAAGGAGGCCTGGGAAAAATGTTTAAAGATGGGTTTTTGCATTTCTCACCCATTTTTCATATGCTATGGGCGATTTTGGAGAGCTTTTCAAGGGAGATTTCATCATGGATCAGAGGTAAGTTGTTTCTACTCGTTTCTAAGGTTAAATACAAGATTGATGCATAAATTTGATATGGGAAATTGTGGAAAGAATTGGGGTTATTGAAGAAAAACCTAGGAAATGTAAATTTGGAATTTAGCCACGAATTTGAGTATGGAATGTAGAGTAAATTGCGTGATTGAACTAGCAGAGCTATGGGTAGCATGTATCTTCAAGAATTTCAGATTTTCGGGCACGTGGGCCCGAGGGCATTTTGGTCATTTCTCCGAGCGGGGTTGGGAAAGTATATAATCTGAATTTGTTGTGAGTATTAGGATGAATATTCATATTTTTGCCATTATGTGGTAGTTTCAGAGCGTTGTGCGTCCATTGGAGTCATCAGAGGGGCTTGGAGGCCGGTGTTGGAATTTCGGAGCGAGGTAAGTCTTCGCTCTAACTTTGTGAGGGGGAATTGTCCCCCTAGGTGAATTAATTCGATACATGCTATTATCTTCGGGGGCTACGTACGCACGAGGTGACGGGAGTCCGTGCGTAGCTACTATTATGTCATGTCCGGGTAGTCTAGGACCCACTAGCATGCCTTACGTGTTATACATGTAATCCTGCCTGTGATATTAAACTGCTAACATAATCAAAGACGTAATTGAATATCTAAAATAAAGCTAGAGTTCATCTTGTTGATCTTATAAAAAGAGAATTTATCTCTCTATGGATATTTGTGTACCTGGACTAGGTTGTATCGTGGAGTATCATTAAACTTGACAAATGAGTTTCAAAAACAAACGATTTCAAAACCTATGTTTCATGTTTCTTTTAATAAGGATTATACCACTTCCCTGAGAAAACTATTTTCTTAATAAAATATAGATTTAATGTGTGGAAGTGTGTCAACACTCGAATCGCATGTATGATTCGCGATCGAGGGAAGCTTTATAGTAATTTGGTATAAATGTGTCAGCACTTGAGTCGCAGGTATGATTCGCGAGCGGGGGAAGCTTTATAATATTCAGTATAAGTGTGTCAGCACTCGAATCGCAGGTATGATTCGCGATCGATGGAAGCTTTATAGTAATTTGGTATAAATGTGTCAGCACTTGAGTCGCAGGTATGATTCGCGAGCGGGGGAAGCTTTATAATATTCAGTATAAGTGTGTTAGCACTCGAATCGCAGGTATGATTCGCGAACGAGGGAAGCTTTATAGTAATTTGGTATAAATATGTCAGCACCCGATGCAGGTATGATTCGCGAGCGGGGAAAGCTTTATAATATTCAATATAAGTGTGTCAGCTCTCGAATCGCAGGTATGATTCGCGATCGAGGGAAGCTTTATAGTAATTTGGTATAAATGTGTCAGCACTCGGGTCGCAGGTATGATTCGCGATCGAGGGAAGCTTTATAGTAATTTGGTATAAATGTGTCAGCACTCGGGTTGCAGGTATGATTCGCGAGCGGGGGAAGCTTTATAATACTCAGTGATTAGATATTCCTTCGACTCTGGCCGATTGTCTTACCCTTGTGTGCAAATGACTATTTGGTACTATGCTATTGATATGTGCTTGACATGTATTTGGGAAAAAGGAAAGTGTACAGTGTTGTTTATTCCCAGCGGTTACCTGGATTTCTGTACTTGATACGTACTCGCTGCTCACTGTCTTACATGTCTACTGTATTTCATCATATTCTTTCATATATTATATTGTCGGACCCTAGAAACTGTCTAATTCGACCTCTCGTCATTACCTCTCTGAGGTTAGGCGGGCGACTTACTGAGTATACGTTGTTTTTGTACTCATGCTACACTTGTTGTGCATTTTATTGCACAGGTACTTTCATAGCAATGTGGAGGATTTAGAGACTTAGGCGAGCTGCATCATCTGGAGGCGATCCGCAGCTGACAGAGTCACCTTCATACTGTATTTATTTCATGTCAAATTTCCTTGTCCAGTTGTATTTCGGACAGGCTTTGTAATGATTGTATAAATTTTTAGAAATTTCTCATGCAATTGTGACACCGGGTTCTGGGATATGTGTTGGGATATAATTTCTTAAATGTAATCTTTAAACCATTGTTTTTAATTAACAGACTTTTATTTGATTATCATGTAATAAAGTGAACGGAAATGTTTTCATAAATGTTTTAAAATCGGAAAGTTGTTTCAATTAATGAATGAGCTGGCTTGCCTGACATGAATGTCCGGCGCCATCACGACCTTAGGGATTTTGGGTCGTGACAACATGGTTTCAGAGTGCTAGGTTCCGTAGGTCTCACGAGTCATGAGCAATTCTAGTAGAGTCTTGCGGATTGGTACGGGGACGTCTGTACTTATCTTCGAGAGGCTACATGGCTGTTAGGAGTACTTCCCTTCTTGATTCTTCATCGTGCGAGTTGATTCCTTTGAGGCTTATGCTTATGTTCATTCCTACTCAATCTTACCCGTCGCGAAGCGCTTTCTATGGATCAGGAATTTGAGGAATGAAAAATGGTGCTACGAATGTAATCTGAGATGTTTCCATGTGTAATTGGTCGTGGCTGTTGATATGGCCCTGCAAAAAGGGTAATATGTTATTTCAGCTCAGTAGCTGTGTTTTTGGGAGCCTTAAGGTTGTGCTCGGGTAGTGATGATGTTTGCAATTGATTGTCGTGCAGTGTCGATATGATAATAGAACGTTGACCGTATGTTGGGAGAGGTGAATGGTTTGAAGGGAGGTCTTCTCAGAGTGTGATTTCGAGATTTCAGTGCTTTTGTGCCGGCAGGGGAAGGGTATTTGGGTTATGAATGGTCTGGTTGGGGTTGATAAGGTATAAGACTTGGTGTCTTCAAGTGAGATGGGATATGCACCTGTGACGTGTCATCGTCGTCATCTATCAAATGGAATGTGTTAATTTGTCGGTGCTATGGTTTCTTCGGTTGCGTGGGGTCAGAGTATCGAAAAGAAGTGTTGAAGAATGCGGTTGGCAGGGATCGTGAGGTGCGCTGGTTCAGTACCGGATAAGTGTTGTTAATGAAGGCAGCTAGAGAAAGATGATATTCGGAGAGCGTGAAGTCGTGGTGATCTGCTAGTTTGAGAGCTACAGAGAACGGTCCTGAAGTAAGGCTAGGCGGTGGTTCCATTTCTATTAGGCCAGGTGTAAGAAGCGGAAGTCGAGCAGTCGCAAAGTGGGGGAGTCCCACCATCTGCAGTTGGGTTGTAGGGTTGTCTTCGCATAGGGTTGAGGATTGTCGGTGTGTTGGCAAGTTATTTCAGCTAAGGGAAAGGAGTAAAATGGTGATTGTGCGTGGGATTTGATGAATGTGTGCAAAAGTTGGCCCTGTCGGGCCAGGGTTAGGCTTTGGAAGATTCCAAATTTATGCTTAAGGCATGGGCGAGTTGTAAGGATGGTGACTCAGTCACGTGTTCCATTGAAAAAGGTGTTCCTGTTCTAGGAGAGCCTTGGAGTTGATTGTATTCGGGGCCGGTTAGAGCGGGTGACTCTCAATAGCGGTCCTAGTGAGTTCAAAAGTTAAGAATGCGGCGTTTAAGGATTCCAGGCAGCAGTATGATCGATAATAGAGCTTTTGCGGAGTAATCTCTGAGAAAAAAGAGGATGGTTGGAATGTTCAATAATATGTTTCAGCAGGCAGGATAGCATCGGAGGAGTGAGAGAAATAAACTCTAGATCGTAGAAGGATTATCAGAAGGGTATGAGACGGGTTGCGGGATTTGGGCAGCATAGTCTTGTGAGTCAAGGTCACTCGGGATGAGTGAGGGTTGAGTTTGCTATGGGTTGAAGGAAGTTGTTATTATTCCTGAGGCAATTGAAGATGATTAAAAGAAGATAGATTGATTAGCCATGGTTGAAATGGCACATTCGTGGCAGTGATCAGTTCCTTTGATGTGATTTAGTTATGGATGTGGTTTGTGCCGGTGTGTGCGGGGCTTGTTGGTTGTCGTAACGGATCTCATGTGGGAGCATTTGCGTGATATGGCTTGTCACATGTAAGTGGACCCCGGAAGGGTTATGGTGGTATAGACTACTACTTAAGGATTTGCATGATTGGGTGATAATGGGAATTCACTCGTGTGTTGAGATGGTACTCTTGAATTGAGTTAAGTAAAAATTTTCTATATTATGAAGTGTTCACCCTATTGGTGGTGTGGAAGTTATGATGGAATTCTTGCGCTACCTCGTATTGGCATGTTAGGTGCGGGGAGCAGTATGTAACTGGGAGTAAGAATCGAGATTTAGGTCCGATGTTTATAAGGATGTCATGAGCTCGGAAGAGCAAGGCAAAGTGATTTTAAAGTTCAGAGTAAGCTGGTGTTATCTTCAGTGTCACCTGAGATTGATATTCGGTGAACGAGGCTTTGTACCCTGGTCATGGGTTCTTGATGTGTTTTGCAGCCTTAGTGTGGTCGGTGTTACGGATGGGAAGACTTGTTGCCTTGGGTGGGAGGTCGTGGAAGAATAAAGGATTGTATAAAGTGTGACAGGTAGTCACTTGATGGATTTCAGATTTGGACTAAGTATAAAGAAGTGCAATATTGCTTAATTGAGAATTTACACCTGAAGGGCGTTCGGTCCAGTTGATTATGCAATATGGGGTGTTATTCCTGATGATGATGGTTGTTCTCGTGTATTATGAGAGAAAGTGGGTTAATATAGACCCATGCAAAAGCTAATAGCCTAGTCTGGTGCGAGCGAAGTGGCTCGATGCTTGTGGATGGATTTAAATATGATTATGGGCTCCGTATGAACCAGGCATGTTCCTTTCAGTAAAGCGCTTTTCATGGAAAGGTATTAGAACAACGGGTGTTGTTCCGTCTTTGTTGAATTCATGTGTTACTATGATTGTGTCGTGTGAGTTGTGAAACGGCTTTGATAACTTCTTATGTGTTGAGGTCCCACGTAGCGGGGAGGTTATGTGAGCAGGATAGCTCTTGATATCCAGAGTATATATATATATATATATATATATATATATATATATATATATATATATATATATATATATCGCACCTCAGTTGTGCTTGAGTTTTGTAGCCTATGGCTTTATCAGTCTCCCCAGGATGATATTATGCACTTAGCGTGCTTGTGATCGATATTCAGTGATTCATAATAGTGAGCAAATAAGCTCCGTATATATATATCTTCTTATGTAAATTTTATGATGGGATCGGGTGGCACGCCGCCACGGGTATGTTATTTGGATCGGGTTGCACGCCGCAATAGTGTAAGATGAGAGGGTTAATATGTATTTATTTTCTTGTGTTTTATTTCCTATTTTTTGGTAAGAATTCATATTAGTTGTGTGAGCTGAATAGTTCCGTCCTGAGTCGTTTCTTATTATCATGTTCGAGTTATGGCATATTGGCGCGATGTGGTATCATGTGAGGTTGTTGATCATGTTGGGGTGGTTTGTTGTCTGAGAAGTTCGTACTGGGTGAGACGAGATTATCGGATCAGGGATTAGTGTGATGAGGTTATGCGAAGTGTATATTAAAGAGAAAAATACCATTATTCAGGTTCATAATGAAGAGATGATACTATTCAAGATGAGGTATTCAAGGATCTGTTAACTCTGCAGTTGAATGTGAATTTCTGCGCATTTCCTCCGTTGTGGTGGTATTGCCAGCATTCTAGCAGGATGTCTGCATATTTGTTATGAGATGCATCAGGAGCATCAGATTCGTGGACCTTGGCTATTAAGGTTCAGGGAGCGTCATTGTGGTCAGATGATGAGTTATGCGGTGCATGGTGCCGATTCAGCAAGGGTATGCAGTTATGATCTGCTATATCGTGTGCTAGTTGATGTAGTGCTTATATATTGAAACTAGGTTTGGCTAGAGAAAATTTCAGGTGTTTGAATGAATTCTGAGCTTATTATATGGATAAAGAAGAAATCTCCAGATTTGATCAAGCTATTGTGCTTAACTAGGTTGTGGTAGCACGGGCAGGTGCTCGAAATGTTAAATAGTGGTTTCAGGTAACTCCAGAGCAGTTCTTAGCAAGTTCGAGGACGAACGTCGCTTTAAGTGGGGGAGAATGTAACAACCCGACCGGTCATTTTGAGGTCTAGCGCATCGTTCAGCGGTTTGAAGTCGTGATCAACTTCTTTTCAGGTATTATGACCCGTGGGCATGGTTGGAATTGAATTTCAGGAAGTTTAGAATTGATTTGGAAAGAAATTCTCATTTCAGAAGCCTTAAGCTGGAGAAATCAACTAAGATTGGAATTTTGAATAAACGACCTCCGAATCAGGATTTGAAGGTTCATGCAGGTTCGTATGATGATTTCGGACTTAGGTATATGTTCGGCTCAGGGTTTGGATAACCCGAGAGCGTTTCGGCGTACATAGTGGAAGTTAGCATTTTAGAAGAACTTCATGAATTTGGGCCTGAAGTGCATTTCAGTGAGGCTGATGTTCGTTTGGGATTCCGAGTCTGGGAGTAGCTCCGTATGGTGATTCTGGAGTTAGGAGCGCGATCGGAAGTGAATTTGGATGTCTGTAGGTCATTTTGGGGTCATTTGGCTAAAGATAGAAATTTGAAGGTTTTTGAGAAATCCGACCGGAAGTGGGAATTTTGACATCGTGGTCGGAATGCGATTCCAGAAGTTGGAGCAGGTCCAAAATGTTGGATATGACTTGTGTGCAAAATTTGAGGTCAATCGGGCGTGATTTGATAGGTTTCGGCATCGGATGTAGAAGTTTGAAATTTCAAGTTCTTAAATAATTTGATTGGAGAGCGATTCATCGTTTCAATGTTGTTTGATGTGATTTGTGGCTTCGAGCAAGTCCGTCTTATGTTTTGGGATAGGTTGGTATGATTGGACGGGGTCCCGGGGGCCTCAGGTGGATTCCGGGTGGTTAACGGATCAAAGTTGAAGTTGGAAAAAGGGCTGAAGCTTGCTGTCATCTGGTGTAATCGCACCTGCAAGGCTTCGACCGCAGGTGCGGCTAAGGGCGCCGTAGGTACGAGATTTGGGGTTGGAGCTGAGGTGACCACAGGTGCGGGAGTTTGGTCGCAGGTGCGAAGAGTGGGTCGCAGCAGCGGGATTTTGCTGGGTCGAGTCAGAGCCGCACCTGCGATGGAATTTCCGCAGGTGAGGAGCCGCAGGAGCGGCTATTAGACCGCAGGTGCGAAAGGAGGCCTAGGCAAAATTTTTAAAGACGGGTTTTTGTCATTTCTCACCCATTTTTCATATGCTATGGGTGATTTTGGAGAGCTTTTCAAGGGAGATTTCATCAGGGATCAGAGGTAAGTTGTTTCTACTCGTTTCTAAGGTTAAATAAAGGATTGATGCATAAATTTGATATGGGAAATTGTGGGAAGAATTGGGGTTTTTGAAGAAAAACCTAGGAAATGTAAATTTAGAATTTAGCCACGAATTTGAGTATGGAATGTAGAGTAAATTGCGTGATTAAACTAGTAGAGTTATGTGTAGCATGTATCTTCAAGAATTTAGGATTTCCGGGCACGTGGGTCCGAGGACATTTTTGTCATTTCTTCGAACGGGGTTGGGAAAGTATATAATCTGAATTTGTTGTGAGTATTAGGATGAATTTTCATTTCTTTGCCATTATGTGGTAGTTTCAGAGCATTGTGCGTCCATTGGAGTCATCAGAGGGGCTTGGAGGCCGGTGTTGGAATTTCGGAGCGAGGTAAGTCTCCTCTCTAACTTTGTGAGGGGGAATTGTCCCCCTAGGTGAATTAATTCGATACATGCTATTATCTTCGGGGGATACATACGCACGAGGTGACGGGAGTCCGTGCGTAGCTACTATTATGTCATGTCCGGGTAGTCTAGGACCCACTAGCATGCCTTACGTGTTATACATGTAATCCTGCCTATGATATTAAACTGCTAATATAATCAAAGACGTAATTGAATATCTAAAAGAAAGCTAGAGTTCATCTTGTTGATCTTATAAAAAGAGAATTTATCTCTCTATGGATATTTGTGTACCTGGACTAGGTTGTATCGTGGAGTATCATTAAACTTGACAAATGAGTTTCAAAAACAAACGATTTCAAAACCTATGTTTCTTGTTTCTTTTAATAAGGATTCTACCACTTCCCTGAGAAAACTATTTTTTTAATAAAATATGGATTTAATGTGTGGAAGTGTGTCAGCACTCGAATCGCAGGTATGATTCGCGAGCGGGGGAAGCTTTATAATATTCAGTATAAGTGTGTCAGCACTCGAATCGCAGGTATGATTCGCGAGCGGGGGAAGCTTTATAATATTCAGTATAAGTGTGTTAGCACTCGAATCGCAGGTATGATTCGCGATCGAGGGAAACTTTGTAGTAATTTGGTATAAATGTGTCAGCACTCGAGTCGCAGGTATGATTCGCAAGCGGTGGAAGCTTTATTATATTCAATATAAGTGTGTCAGCACTCGAATCGCAGGTAGGATTCACGATCGAGGGAAGCTTTATAGTAATTTGGTAAAATGTGCCAGCACCCGAGTCGTAGGTATGATTCGCGAGCGGGGGAAGCTTTATAATATTCAGTGATTAGATATTCCTTCGACTCTGGCCGGTTGTCTTACCCTTGTGTGCGCATGACTATTTGGTACTATTCTATTGATATTGGCTTGACATGTATTTGGGAAAAAGGAAAGTGTACATTGTTGTTTATTCCCAACGGTTACCTGGATTTCTGTACTTGATACGTACTCGCTGCTCACTGTCTTACATGTCTACTATATTTCATCATATTTTGTCATATATTATATTGTCGGACCCTAGTAACTGTCTAATTCGACCTCTCGTCACTACCTCTCTGAGGTTATGCGGGCGACTTACTGAGTACACGTTATTTTTGTACTCATGCTACACTTGTTGTGCATTTTATTGCACAGGTACTTTCATAGCAATGTGGAGGATTTGGAGACTTAGGCGAGCTGCATCATCCGGAGGCGATCCGCAGCTGACAAAGTCACCTTCATATTGTGAAATTTCCTTGTCCAGTTGTATTTTTGACAGGCTTTGTAATTATTGTATAAATTCTTAGAAATTGCTCATGCACTTGTGACACCGGGTTCTGAGATATGTGTTGGGATATAATTTCTTAAATGTAATTTTTAAACCATTATTTTTAATTAACAGACTTTTATTTGATTATCATGTAATAAAGTTAACGAAAATGTTTTCATAAATGTTTTAATATCGGAAAGTTATTTCAATTAATGAATGAGTTGGCTTGCCTGACATGGATGTACGGCACCATCACGACCTTAGGGATTTTGGGTCATGGGAATATCAGAGGCATGTGTGGAAGGTGTAGGGGGTCAGAGCTACTATCTCGCAGGCAAAGGCCTGAAATAGATGGAGTCGCTGATGAAGATAGCTGTGATCCCTGTGACTACGACATAGCTGGATGGACCGCAAGTGGCTGTGATACTGATAGCTGTGACCCGAGTGGCTGTGACCTGAGTGGATGTGACATGGATGGATGTGATCCATGTGGATGTGACATGGATCGATGCGATCCAGATGGTTGCGATCCACGTGGTCGTAAGGCAGCTGGACTGTATGCCGGACGTATAGCCCTACGGCCCTGTGATGAAAGACCTGGTGTCTGCACGAAGGTGTAGGGCTCGTGATGTTGTGGCAACTCAGATTAGCCCTGGGGTGGAGGATAAGACATAGGCACAGGCATAGGCATCTCTGAAGAGGGTGGAAAAGATGGAGTATTATCTTCTACCCTCCTCTTTCACTTCCTAGCCTTTTCTCGATCCAGAGAACCAGTAGGGTCATTGTTAACTCGACCTTGCTTGTCATCTGCATAATATAATACATATTTAGATTGATAGACTTGTCAAGATCCTAATTAGTATATATAATTTTTCATCAAATATATCTGTGT
>ML342747.1:6040-51957 GCA_005239505.1 Nicotiana paniculata
CATATATATATATATATATATATATGAAGTTTCTGCTCGCTTGATTGATCTAAGAAAAAAAAGCTCTATGTTTAAAAAACATTGCCTAATTGACGAGCTAATGACACCAATTTAGTCACAAGCTTCTTACGTTTCGCTTTCCTATATCTCGTTTTTATTTTTATTTTTATTTTTTTAATCTCACTTATATCAATTTCTTTGCCTTATAAACTATATCTTTAAAACCGAGAAAATCCGCAAAAACTGAACCAAACCGATAAAATTGATAAAATTGAAACCGATAAAATTTATACTATATTGGTTTGGTTTTGGTTTGAAAATTAAAAAAACCGCTTTAGTTGGATTGGTTTAGTTTTACGCAAAAATCGAGTCAAACCGAACCTTGAGCACCCTCATGTCAATTATAAACCTTGCGAAAAATGATTAATTTGGAAGTATTGCCTAAGTTTGAATGCGACAAATCAAAATGTCAAATATGTGTGGGATCTAAGTATGTTAAATATCCTTATAAGTTAGTTGAAAGGAATTCGAATCCTTAAGACTTAATTCACACAGATATTTGAGATATGAAGTCAATACCATCTCCCTGTAAAAAAGAAGTATTTCATAACTTTTATTGATGACAATACTCGATATAGCTATGTTTACTTACTTAATAGTAAAGATGAAGCAATAGAAGCATTCAAGCAGTACAAAAATGAAGTTGAAACTCAACTTAACAAGAAAATCAAAATGATAAGAAGTGATAGGGGTGGTGAATATGAATCTCCTTTTGAAGAAACATGTTTAGAATATGGAATTATTCATCAAACAACGGCCCTTTACACTCCCCAATCCAATGGGATTGCGGAAAGAAAGATTGTTCATTAAAGGAGTGATGAACGCATTGTTGATAAGTTCTGGTTTGCCACAGAACTTGTGGGAGAAAGCCATTCTTACGGCTAACCGGATACTGAATCGAGTACGTCATAGCAAAACGCAGTCGATTCCATATGAAAAATAGAAAGGAAGGAAGCCCAACTTGAATTATTTTAAAGTGTGGCAGTGTTTGGCAAAAGTGCAAGTTCCTAAACCCAAAAGGGTAAAAATAGGATCGAAAACCGTTGATTGTGTTTTCATAGGATATGCGACCAATAGTAAAGCATATTGATTTCTGGTTCATAAATTAGAAAATCCCGACATTCATAATAATACGGTTATAGAATCAGATAATGCTGAGTTCTTTGAAAATATATATCCGTATAAAAAGGAATGTGAGTCGATTGGTGAAGGATCTAAACGACCTCGGGAATAAACAAAAGAAAGTACATTTAATCAGGAGGATCCAAGACACAGTAAACGTCAAAGAACGTCTACTTCATTTGGACGAGATTTTGTGACTTTCTTATTGAAAAATGAGCCTCGAGTTTAAAGAAGCTATGTCTTCTTCGGAATCATTATTTTAGAAAGAGGCAGTCAATAGTGAAATAGAATCTATATTGAACAACCATACATGGGAATTGGTTGATCTTCCTCAGAAAATAAACAGTTGCGTTCTAAATGAAATTTTAAGAGGAAAATGAAAGATGATGGATCTATTAATAATATAAGGCAAGACTTGTGATCAAATGGCATAGACAACGAAAATGTCTTGACTATTTTGATACATACTCTCTAGTTACAAGAATTACGTCCATACGAACGTTAGTAGCATTAGCTACAGTTTATGGTCTTGAAATTCATCAAATGGACGTTAAGAAGGCCTTCTTAAATGGAGATTTGGAGGAAGAAATCTACATGGAACAACCTGAAGGGTTTGTGGTTCCAGGTAAAGAAAAGAAGGTATGTAGACTTGTTAAGTCCTTTTACGGACTAAAACAAGCACCCAAATATTGATATGCGAAATTTGACCAAACAATCTTGTCAAATGGTTTTAAGATAAATGAATGTAATAAATGCATGTACATTAAAAATGTTCCAAATCCCATAGTCATTATTTGCTTATATGTGGATGATATGGTGATAATGAGTAATGGCATTGCCAACATAAATGCGACTAAGCGTATGCTAACTAGCAAGTTTGATATGAAGGACTTGGGAGTTGCTGATTTAATTCTGGGGATTAAGATCCAAAAGATTCCTCAAGGTCTGGTATTGTCACAATCTCATTATATTAAGGTAGTACTTGAAAATTTCAAGCACTTAGATGTTAAAGTTACAAAGACTCCAATTGACTTGAATCTTGCATTAGTAAAGAACAAAGGCCAAAGCATATGACAATTGGATTATGCTCGTGTGTTAGGATGCTTAATGTATATCATGAATTTTACACGAACAGATATAGCTTGTGCTATAAGTAAATTGAGTCGATACACGAGTAATCCAGGTCAATCTCATTGGATGGCAATGAAACGAGTTTTGGGATATTTAAACCATACCCAGGACCTTGCTTTGCACTACAGTAAATATCCTGCGGTGATTGAGGGATAATGTGATGCAAATTGGATCAACGGTTCAACTGATTCTAAGTCCACAAGTGGATATGTATTCACTATTGGTGGAGGAGCGGTATCTTGAAAGTCGTCCAAACAAATTTGTATTGCCCGCTCTACAATAGAGGCTGAGTTCATAGCCTTAGATAAAGCCGGTGAAGAAGCTGAATGGCTCCGAAATTTCTTGGAAGACATTCATTTTGGACCAAACTGTTGGCACCAATATGCATACATTGTGATAGTCAAGCGGCAATTGGAAGAGCTGGAAGCGTCATGTATAATGGTAAATCTCGTCATATACGACGAAGACATAAAATCGTTAGGCAATTACTCTCTAGAGGAATTATTACGATTGACTATGTGAAGTCAAGCGATAATGTGTCGGATCCACTTACAAAAGGCCTAACTAGAGAGGTAGTTGAGAAATCATCGAGGGGAATGAGACTATGGCCGAGAACAAGTCATTGTGGCGGTAACTCTACCTAGAAGACTAGAGATCCCAAGATCTAGGTTCAAGGAGATCAAACACCTTTAATATTTACAATTAACAAATAATGGGATTATGGTCGTTTTACGTAAACAACCCTTCTGAAGAGTTGCACCTCTTCAACTTGAGCTCAACATATTGACTATAAATACCAGTCCATTCTCTTATATTTTCCATACGAATTCTTGAGTTCTCCTCCTTTCTTCTGCATTGTTTTAACTACAAAGAAAGCAACAGTAAGTGTGATTTACTACTGATCATTGTGTTTGCTAAAATACTGGGATTTGAAGTACCGCTACACCAATGTGTAATTCGTTCTATCTTGGGAGGAAATAATCCACAGCCTTGGGTACTAGGAGGGGATTAAATTCCTTAAGGAAACACTGTGAACTCAGTGGGCTCGGATTAAAATCTGTTTCTTTTACATTTCTATTTATATGTTATTTTATATTCTCTAGAATTATTTTACAAATATAATTTTTTATAACAAGTGCCACCCAATATCAAAAAAAAAAAAGTCACGTGCTTGGCTCATAAAAAGAATCAACCCTAAAACGATTTCTCTCTAACAACCTAAACTTTCAAAATAAGATGGTAACACATTTCAACAAATAATCGAGATCTTTAAAGGTGTTGATGAATCTTATTCAATTCATTCTACCATAACCCTAATTGATATTTCTGCTCAAATCTACTTGTGCAAAATTATTTTCGTACGTCTAACTAAGATCTTTTGTTTTTCGTGCCCCTTGAAAGACCCTCGAGACCCTCAAGTCAAAAGTTGATTATTCTCCGAATACATATAGTTCCCATCTAAAATGCAGATTTATGCTTGACTAATATAATATTATTCGTTCTAATTTCTTCACGTGGATGAATAAAACAGAATAACGATCAAACAAACCCCCAAACAATAAATATTACGATATTGAATGATAGTCTATCTTAGGGGTAAAGTTTGTGTCAAGTGTCAACGCCAACAGCGAAGCCAAGAATTTCATGAAGGATATTCAAAATTTAATATGCTCATATAAAAAATAATTATTGAACTATATATGCAGTATAAATTTTTATGTACACAATATAATTTTTTGATGAAGAGTGTTCAATTGACCACCCTTCAATGTGTGTGGCTTCGCTATTTTTCACAGACTTTACTTGTAGGATTATACTAAATATATTGTTGTTGTATTATATTAAATAATAATATCATAAAATCACATGATTTCCCTTTTCTTTTTATTTTAAGATATACAAAAAGAATTTAAACTACTCTAGAAGATACGTACAGAATCTCTTGATATTAATGTGTTTTCCATTAGAAATTTTAATTATTAATGTGAGAGTGGTGGTTGGAAGAAAAGGCACCACAAAATAATTGCTCGATTGAGATAGCATAACATGATTGACTTTGCAGATATCTAACCAACATTTTCTGTGCAACATATTACAAAACAATAGAATCCTTAATATTAATAGTCTATTTAAGAATTGTCAATTTAGTTTAGTTTATTTATTTCTCTGTGGACCACCAAAAGGACAAATGATTCAGCAAGTATTCTCTATATTTTTGGTAGAACTGTATCAGTTTGAATTGATGAATATACGTGTCGATATCCCATTAGATATATAATTTTCACTTTTTTCTTCTACGCGTTTTGATTGAACATATAGTAGGCAAATGGAAATATATATCCAAAACCTTTTTATTTCTCTTTTTGAGGGTGATGTGAACAAGTGTAAGTAGTATAATAAATTTAATCAATTAATATATGAATGGTTTTATTATAAAACTTAGAAAAATAAACACGTGGCATCGATATTAAAATTCTTTGCAATAAATCTCAAACAAACGAGATGTCTTTATCGTTGAAAACATATATAACCCCACTTGCACTTACGAATAGATTAGTTCTTGAACTGCCTTATAACATATGTCACTCATAAAATTATACGACATATCAAGGTGGTGTCCATAAATGAATTATTTAATTCTTTCACCCCATATATTTCACAACCACAACTTAGAAAAAGCAATGCTTTACGTGTTTTCATGATTTTATATAGAGTGTATTATCAAAGTTTGTAAAAGATTGGTAAGTATTTTTTTCAATTTTAATCAAAGTCTTAGATTCGATTTCTATGTATAAAGTTGCTTTTGCTAGTGAGAGCTTTACTCTCAAAAAGATATTTTTTTGCGTCAGACCGGATTAGTCGAGTTCTAATGTAGATAGTAGATATTACATGATGAGAATTTTTTTTTTAAAAAGTTAGGGATATGAGTACGAATACATATTACTTACGACATTTAGTATTTTGTAGTCTTTACAATATTTTGTCATAAATATCATGAAACTCATTTTTTTGTTATATTATTTCAAATATAACTAAATAAATATTGTCATAGTACCGCTTTCTTGTAGTGACATGGGGAATTTCCCTTTTAAAAAAAAATAATAATTTAGGTATATGGCTACGAATAACTCAAATGAAAACGTGTATTTTGTGGGCTCAAAAGTATGGAACTCTACAACCAAAAGGATAAGGATAGTTGATCATTACATTCTAATAATTTATTATACTATGGAATCTTACACTTTGATGTTTACAACAACTGATAAAGTAGTAACGTGGTACCAAGCAAACGCGTATTTGTTTCAGACATGATATTGAATATCATTATATATTGGGTTTATGTTAATTCATAAAACAAGTCAACATGTAGTGCCTTTTTTTTTTTTCCTTCGTTTGAAATTCCATACATTTAGTACCATTTTTGGTTGCTTCCCAAAGTTTGTGACACAACGCCTAGAAGTTACTTTAGAAAGCATCGAATTAATAGTTAAACATTCACCAATATGTGAAAGACCTGAAAACCAATTAATTCTATTCTGTTTAGAGGTGGTAAAATTGTTAAAAGAAAATAATTATCCACTCATATTATCCATCAAAAAATGGGTTAGATAATGAACCATTTAAAAACGGGGTGAATATAGATAAAGAACCATATTATCCACTTAGAAAATAATTAACTAAATGGATAATCGATGGATAACTAATGTGTTTAACTTTTATATTTGTTAAGCCTCAAATTGGAGTTCCTCAAGTTTGGAAGATTAGGAATTCTTTCATAAATAATCATATTTAAGAAGTCATGAATAATATGAATATCCATATTATCTTCCAGATAAATCCGTGTTTTATCCGTCTCAAATAAGGATCGGATCGAATAATTTATCTGTTTTTTAAATTATTCGTTTTAACCCGCTAATATTCGACTCGACCCGACACACATATTTGCCACCCCTAGTTCCGTCGATCACAAACTTATGATTCAACTTTATATAACGATGCGCAAGTCCTATTGATGTTGGAAATAACATATTGGTTGTGGTCATTGAGATGAATGAATGGTGGTTGGGAGCTCACTACTTTTTAATTAATTAATTAAAAATCTCGCGAATATATCTTCATTTTCTCACGAGGCAAATGAATACCTATTTCTTTGTATAGGTTGAGCTATACAAAGGTGCAATGTTTGAAAATTGTGAAAGCCACGCGTAAGGAATTTTAAAAAAAAAAGTGAATTGGCTTGAAAAATAGAAAAACACAGAAACTTGAAAAGAAAAAAAGAGAGAATCTGGTATATGTATTAGAAAAGGAAAAACAGAGAAAATTGAAAAGAAAAAAAAGAGAGAATTTGGTATATGTATTAGAAAAGAATTGACTCCTTGTTAGTGGTAGTTCTCATTTTGTGCTTAAGAAAATTGGAAGCTTGATGCTATTATGTTATGAAGGTTGAGGTTTGATTATGTGATGACCCAATAGGTCATCTAGAGTTTTAGAACATAATCCTGTGTTTCGAAGCCTCCAATAGCTTCTTTAAGCCTTCCTGGATTTGCGTGCGTAGTCCAGATATTTTTTTTAGAAGGCTTTTATATTAAACTGATAAAATATGAATTTTGCCTTAAAATTTTATTTGAGTTGACTTCGGTCAATGTTTTGAGCAAACAGACCCGGATTCGTATTTTGACGGTCCCGGTGGATCCGTATCGTGATTTGGGACATTGGCGTATGCCCGGAATCGAATTCGGAGGTCCCTAGCTCGAGTTATTAATTTTTGTTAAAAATTTGAAGTTTAAAGGTTTAATAATTTTAAAAAATTGACCGATGTTTGAATTTATTGATACCGGGTCTGTATTTTGATTCTAAAACCCGATATAGGTCCATTACTATATTTATGACTTGTCGTCAAATTTGGTGAGAAACACACTTGTTTTGACGTGGTTCGGGCATCCGGTTGTTAAAATAGAAGTTTTAAAGTTATCTTGAAAATTTCATTTGAATTGGTGTCCGATTCGTAGTTCTAGGCATTATTTTGGTGTTTTGATCACGCGAGCGCGTTCGTATGAAGTTCTTGGACTTGTGTACATAATTGGTTTGGATCCCCGAAGGCTCGGTGAGTTTCGAATACCCTATGTACCTTTTGAACTTAGAAAATTTTTGTTTTTTTTTCGTTCGTGCTGGTGTCTGGTGTAAGTTTCTACGTGATCGCGTATCTCCAACCGCGATCGCGAAAGGTAAGTGGGGATTGGGGGAAAGGTAATCTCCGCAAATGCGAGGAATAGGACGCGAACACAGAGCAGTGGGGGGACTACCCTTCGAGAACGTGTCCACACCCACGCGAACAAGTAGTATTGGATGGTATGGGCTAGGAATCGACGGTTGCTCTATGCGAACGTGTGAACACGGAGGCTAAACCTACACGAACGTGTAGAGTGACTCGCAATCACGTAAGCGATCTGAGCAGTGCCTTCGCGAACACGTCAGGTTTCACGCAAACGCGATGAATACCTGACAACTAGTGATTAAAACAGACCAAATACGGGATTTTGCCTATTCTTCCAAAATGTCAAAACTAGAAACCCTAGAAGTGATTTTCCCAAGAGTTTTTCTTCCCTAATTTGTTGGTAAGTGATTCTAACCTACTTTCTTTCAATTGCCCATTACATTTCATAAGATTTAGGATTTTTCATGGTAGAACTGAGGGTTTTGGTAGAATTAGAAATTTTTTAAAATTAGAATTTAGACCTCAAATTGAGGTCGTATTTCGAAATAAATTACCAAGCGAGCCCGGGGTCGATTTTTTACTTTCTGGGGGAAAGTTTGGAAATTTTAAATTTATGTATTGTAATCGATTCCTTTAGGAATATTTGATATTATTGAATTAATTTTTGTTAAATACGAGTGGGTTGGAGGCGCTAGGGGAAAGGCCCTGTTAGAGCTCTGAATTGACTGCAGAGTGAGGTAAGTATTGAGGTTAACCTTGACTTGAGGGAATTAGAAACTGTATGACTATGTGCTATGTGAATTTCATGTGTTGCGGCGTATATGCAAGGTGACGAGTGCTTATACGCCGCCGAATTACTTATTTTCCGTGATTTTTCGCATTTCCTTAATTATCTCATTCCCTGTCTTAAATGTTATATGCTCTAAATGCCTTCCATGTTTATTTGCTACCTGTTAATCAATGTTTACTTATGCTAATAACGCTAGATCCTCTCATATTTTTATGATTCGCTACACTTGCCTTAACTGACTTACTTGCACCTTCCAATTGTCATTTACCAGACTTGACTTATTGTGTAGCATTACCGATGTGAATTCCCATGTTGTACAAGGTTTCCTTTTTTGTTCCGCTTGGTATTTATTAATCGTAAAGGTTCTTGTGATTTGAATTATTGATTTGACTGTGCACATTGAGTATTTAGTACTGATATGATGGGATCGGGTTGCACGCCGCAACAGGTGAAATAATGGTGGATTTATATGGTTGAATAATGGTGAATTCGTGCTGATATGGTGGGATGGGGTTGCACGCTGCAACGGGTGGATTGATACAGCGAGATAAGGGTGAATTATGATACTGATATTGTTATAAGGTGGGATCGGATTGCACACCGCAACATATATATATATATATATATATATATATATATATATATATATGTGTGTGTGTGTGTATATATATATATAAATAACGGTGAAATAAGGGAGGATTCTGTGTTGTACAGTGGGATCGGGTTGCGCGCCGCAACAACCTATTTGTTTATATTTCCTTGAGCTGTGTTGGTTTTTGGCATTTTCATTTGAAACTATAAGGATTGATAATTCTGAATGTCACAGGCTTATTTCTTGAGGTTGTAGCTATTATTTTCAGTTGACTGTCTTATTTCGTTCCGTATTTCCTTTTATGTCTTTATTATATATTGCGTACAGGTTGCAGTATGAGCGACTTGCCCTAGCCTCGTCACTACTTCTCCGAGGTTAGGCTCGGAACTTACAGAGTACATGGGGTCGATTGTACTCATACTACACTCTGCACTTCTTGTGCAGATTTTGGAGTCGATCCTAATGGCGGTTATTAGCGTGCTCAGATTAGACAACTTGTGGAGACTTGAGATACAACTGCTCAGCGCCCGCAGCTCCTGGGGTCCCTTTGCTTTTATTTGGCTGTGTACTTTCTTTTCAGACAACTTTATGTTTAGTTTAGACCCTTGTTTGTACTATTCTAGTAGCTTGTGAACTCATGACACCGGGTCCAGGGTTGTATCAGACGCTTGGCTGCTTTAACTTTCGCAAATTTTACTTTGGATTATTGCAGTGAGTTCTTTCTCATTAATTGGTTTAATTTGTTAAAATGGATAAATTTTTCTAATGCTGGCTTGCCTAGCAAGTGAAATGTTAGGCGCCATCACGGTCCCGATGGTGGGAATTTCGGATCGTGAATGTTGGTATTAGAGCACTAGGTTACATAGGTCTCACGTGTCACGAGCAAACTTAGTAGAATTTGGAGGATCAGTACGGAGACTTCTGTACTTATCTCTCATAGGCTATGGAGTTAGGAAAAATTTCACTTCTATTTTTATCCGTCGTGCGATTTTATTTCTACCATTAATGATTGAACTCTTCTACCCTGATCTCTCATAGATGGCGAGAACACGTACCACATCTTCAGCTGGGCAGCATCCGGAGCCCCCAGCAGTAGCTCCTACGAGGGGTAGACGTCGAGGTCGCGACAGAGGCCGAGGCAGGGGCAGAGCTCAGCCTAGAGGTCGAGCAGCACCACCAGCAGTGGAGCCTTAGGTAGATTTTGATGAGGTGGTTCCAGCTCAGACTGTATCTCTTGGTCCAGCTCAGGTCCTGGAGGGGTTCATCGTCACCCCAGTGTTTCAGGACGCTCTAGTCTGTTTGGTGGGCCTTATGGAGAGTGTGGCCCAGGCCGGTATATTTCTTATGGCACCAGCCGTCTCTCAGGTTGGGAGAGGAGCACAGACTCTCGCTACTCACACTTCGGAGGAGATGGCTCCCCAGTATCAGACTCCAGCAACCCCGTCAGTTGGGATAGTTCAGCCAGTTGCTGTTGCACAGGCCGATGATGGATCCCCCATGTCTTCTGAGGCTTTATGGAGATGGGACAAGTTTACTAAACTCTTTCCAGTTCACTTCAGTGGTGCACCTTCAGAGGACCCACATGCTTATCTTGATAGCTGCCATGAGGTGCTGCCGAACATGGGTGTAGTTGAGACCAATGGGATCGATTTTGTTGTATTTCATATGACGGGTTCTGCCAAGAAATGGCGGAGGGACTACGTGTTGACCAAGACCAGCTGGGTCGCTTGCTCTTACTTGGGACCATTTCTCTCAGCTATTTCTAGAGAAGTTCCTTCCTATCACATTGAGAGAGGATTACCGCCGACAGTTCAAGCGTCTCTAGTAGGGCAGTATGGCTATTACTCAGTACGAGACCCGTTTTGCGGATCTAGCTCGTCATGCTCTTATGTTTCTTCCTACTATGAGGGAGAGGGTGAGATTTTTGTTGATGGACTCGCTCACCCTATATGGCTTTAGATGGCTAAGGAGATCGGGGGAGAGATTTCATTTCAAACGGCTGCTAATGTCGCTAGGTGGATCGAGGTGCTTCTTGCACAGGAGAGAGGACATGGGTCTGATAAGAGGCCTCACAATTCCGGTGGTTTCAGTGGTGCCTCATCTGGAGGCAGGGGTACTTTTGTTAGGGTCCATCCTCCCATGCCATTCCAGTCGGCGCTTCAGGCATCCCACAGTGCTTCAGGGAGTCGTGGTCCTTATGTGACTCATTTCGGGCAACAAGCCTACAGTGCACCGCCAACTCCTATCAGTGCACCTCCTATTATCCCCATGGTTATCCGACTCGTTCGGTTCAGTCTCGGCTTCAGCAGCCACAACACTAGGATGTATGTTTTTCTTGTGGTGTTTTTGGGCATATCGAAGGACTTGTCCGAGATTAGGGCGATATGCCACATCAGAGTTCTTATGCCATAATTGCGGCACTGGTTGCACCACTGCCCGCTCAGCCAACTAAAGGCAGGGGTTAGGCAGCCATAGGTGGAGGTCAGGTCGTTAGAGGTGGAGGTCAGGCCACTAGAGGTGAAGGTCAGGCTGCTAGAGGTGGAGGCTAGCCAGCTAGGCCGTCCTAGGGATGTAGTTCAAAGTGGTGAGGCTCAGTCACGATGTTATGCTTTCCTAGTCAGGTGTGAGGCTGAGTCATCAGACGCTGTTATCACAGGTATTCTTCCAGTTTGTCATAGAGACGCTTCAGTTCTATTTGATCTGGGCTCTACTTATTCCTACGTGTCATCCTATTTTTCTTCATATCTGGTTAAGCCTCATGATTCTTTTAGTGCCCCTGTGTATGTGTCCACGCCTTTGGGAGATTCTATTGTTGTAGATCGTTTCTATTGTTCGTGTGTGGTTACTATTGGGAGTCTTGAGACTAGCGTAAATCTTTTACTTCTTAATATGGTTGAATTTTGATGTCATTTTGGGTATGGATTGGCTGTCACCTTATCATGCTATATTGGATTGTCACGCCAATACAGTGACCTTAGCCTTGTCGGGGTTGCCTCGATTAGAGTAGAGAGGGACTCCTGGACATTCTTCCAGGAGGTTTATCTCTTATGTCAAGGCTCGGCATATGGTCAAGAAGGCGTGTCTAGCTTACTTGGCTTATGTCCGCGATTCTAGTGCGGAGGTTCCTTCCATATATTCAGTATCAGTTTTTCGTGAGTTTCAGAGATGTTTCCTGCAGATTTGCCGGGAATGCCACCCGACAGAGATATTGACTTCTGTATTGACTTGGCTCCGGGCATTCAACCCATTTCTATTCCGCCATATCGTATGGCCCCGCCAGAGTTGAAAGAGTTGAAGGAACAGTTGTAAGATTTACTTGATAAGGGCTTCATTAGACCTAGTGTCTCGCCCTGGGGTGTGCCTCTGTTGTTTATGAAGAAGAAGGATGGATCGATGAGGATGTGCATAGATTATCGGCAATTGAACAAAGTCACCATCAAGAACAAGTATCCATTGTCGAGGATTGATGACTTATTTGATCAGCTTTAGGGTGCCAAGGTGTTTTCAAAGATTGATTTGAGGTCTGGCTACCATTGATTGAGGATTAGGGCATCCGTTGTCCTAAGACATCTTTTCAGACTCAGTATGGGCATTATGAGTTTCTAGTGATGTCATTTGGTATAACAAATTCCCCAGCAATATTTATGGATTTGATGAACCGAGCGTTCAAGCCCTATTTGGATTCCTTTGTGATTGTGTTTATTGATGATATCTTGATTTACTCCCGTAGCCGGGAGGATCATGAGCAGCATCTTCGGATCGTACTTCATACTCTAAGAGGCAGACAATTATATGCAAATTTTCAAAATGGGAGTTTTTGTTGGACTGGGTCACTTTCTTGGGGCATGTAGTATCGGCAGAGGGCATTCAGGTGGATCCTAAGAAGATTAAGGCAGTTCAAAACTGGCCTAGACCCACTTCAACTACGGAGATCCGGAGTTTCTTGGGTTTGGCGGGATATTACTATCGGTTCATGGAGGGGATTTCATCTATAGTAGCCCCATTGACCAGGTTGACCCAGAAGGGTGCCCTGTTCAGATGGTCAAATGAGTGATGGGCGAGCTTTCAGAAGCTCAAGACTGCTTTGACTACAGTGCCAGTGTTGGTGTTGCCCACAGGTTCATGATCTTATACGGTATATTGCGATTCATCTCGTGTTGGGATCGGTGCAGTATTGATGTAGGATGGCAGAGTGATTGCATATGCGTCGCTGATAAGTAGGGATTTTAACCTATTATTTGCTCTCACTTGTGTTTTAGGCCAAAAATGCTTGAAGGTATTCCCCGAAACTAATGAAATATGCTTGCTTGCAGGAATTGTTCAAAATGAGCCAAAGGATCCATAATCAACTCACAAAGGAGTCAAAAGTTGAACAAAAACCAAGACTGGGAAAAGAGATCTGAATCGCGGACCACACAAATGTTGTGCGGCCATGAAAGCCATGATGCGGCCGCGATCATAATTACGCGGCCCGCATAAGGGAGATTCAGAGAGTGTGATTTTTGGGCTAAATGATTAGCTCGGACTGCACCAGAAATGTGCGTCCGCAAAAAATGTTGTGCGGCCGCCAATGAAATTACACGGACCGCGATGGTTGAGATTCAAAGACTTCACAACTTGAGAAAAATAGAGAAGTACAGACCGCACCAGACAATTCCAAACCTAATTCGATCCCCACCTAGTTAAAACTGCATCGACCACCCTCGCTACTCAATGGTAGTGTAGGCTTGGACCCGATCAATTTTTGGCGCCATTGCGGGGGAGTTAGACGGTCTTAGCTATATATCTAAGTATTTGTGTTTTTTGTTTTTCTTTCCTTCCATTTTTCTAATTTTGTGTGTCAATTGATTTTAGGTACCAAATGGCTCTTAACAACAAGGCCCTCGGAAACATTCCATTGGGGGAGGAGGGAGATGACGAACAAGTGGATGAGGTTCACCTTGAGCCTCACGTACAAAGGAGAGGCCGACAGCCTCACGATAATGTGCCAAACCCTCCCCCACCCCCACCCCACCCCCACCAAGGGCAGAACACCGGGTATNTTGAGCCTCACGTACAAAGGAGAGGCCGATAGCCTCACGATAATGTGCCAAACCCTTCCCCACCCCCACCAAGGGCAGCACACTAGGTGTTTCCCAATGAAGGCTACGCAAGTGCAATAGTCCCACCCCGGATTAGAGCGAGCAACTTTCAGATAAACAATGTGATGGTTACACTATTATAACAGTGTGGTTTCTTCACTGGAGCTCCACATCAGAAACGCCTATAAGCATCTTAAAGGTTTTGTTGACACGTGCTGGGGGAGAAAGCAGACTAATGTCTCCAATGACGCATTGAGGTTAAGGCTTTTCCCATTTTCTCTAATAGGGAAGGCTTTAGATTAGCTTGAGAGGTTACCCAACCATTCTTGGGATGAGTTGGCCGAGAAGTTCACAGCAAAGTTCTTTTCTCCGGGACATATGACAACATTGAGAGATGAGATCCTAGCTTTAAACAAGATCCAAATGAACTGTTGCATGAGATTTGGGAACGGTATCAATGGTCAAATAATGCCCTACCAATGATATGACCGAGGCAATGATCCAATAAAACCTTTTATAGGGGGATCAACAAAACTAACCAGTGTGTGGTGAATCAAACATGGCGTACTTCGAAGCATGTGAAATATTAGATGAGATGGCGGATACCTCTTCGGCTTGGAAAAGTAGAGCCAACGTTCCTCAGGGTGACCCTAATGTTATCCACCTTCACAAGGAACTTCATGATCATGGGAAATCTATAGCGAAGCTGACAACCACTATGAATCAGTTGGCCAAGGCTCAGCTTCAACAGGTTCAGGGGACAAAAAAGGTAAATTCCATGGAAGGAGTAAACATGATGGTCAATAAGAGAAGACAACGAGGTCAACAAGTTCAAAACAATCTGTATCAATTTGAGCAAAGTGGTAGTGGGTATAATCAAGATGATTCATATGATGATCAATGTGAAGAGGTTCAATATGTCAATAATTACCAAGGTCAACGGAGCGATGCTCCAAATCAACAGCACTGGAGATCACAAGGCAACCAAGGAAATTGGGGCAACCAAGGTCTAAAAGGGAGTTGGAATAGTGGCAACAACAACAACCAAAGCAATTGGGGGAACAACAATCAAAATTGGGGTAATCAAGGAAATCAAAGCAATTGGGGAGGAAATAATCATGGTAATTGGGGTGGAAACAATAATAGTAATTGGGGAGGCAATAACAATCAAGGGTGTTGGAACAACAATAATCAAGGAAATCAGGGGTCGGGCTTTCAAAGGCCCCCGATGTATCAACAACCAAACAACCGGCCTCCATATCCGTCACAAGGTCCTAACTATTCCAATAATGAGATGGGAAGGGTTTAAAATATGTTCAAACAAATGATGGAAAGAAACGCCGACTCTGATGCCCAAATAGCCTCCCACAACACTTCTATGCGCAACTTGAAAGTCCAAATGGGCCAAATTTCTCAAGCCTTGAATACTCGCCCTAACGGGCACTACCAAGTGATACGGTGGTGAACCCGAAGGATGGGAACATTAAGGGTCATTCTAGGTGACTACAAGAAGTGGGAGAGGTGGAATTGCTAGTACCTTAAACTCAAGAAAAAATGTGAATGATGATGATGTGTTGGTGCAAGATGATGATGAGCCAAGAAATGATGTTCAAGAAAACGATGATGTGAGGATAGACATTGATGAAAATGTGGGGGAGACACAAAATGATGTGAACCCGTCTAGGGAACATGTGATAGACATACCGTATCCAGTAGTGCCCAAAGCCAAGGCTCCTTTGCCAAGGCCTCCTCTACCATATCCTCAAAGGCTGGCAAAGCAAAACAATGAGAATCAATTCAAGAAATTCATTGATTATGATGAAAATTTTGTCCATAAATGTGCCACTGGTGGAAGCCTTAGAACAAATGCCGGGATATGCCAAGTTCATGAAAGACTTGGTAACAGTAAAGAGATCGATGAATTGTGAAATGATCAAAATGAAACATCAAATGAGTGTCATTATGCATTCCATGGCTCCAAATGATTGTGCATTCCATCCCTAAAGGTATCGAGACCAAGGGCCACCTTAGTTCGAGTTAAAACGATTTCTCCCACCCGGGACTGCCGCCCGAAACCAAACTCAGAAGTGTCCGAGCTATCAGAGTTTGGGGGCATAAGACCTATTAGGAAATGCCCAACTTTTAAAGGCTACGAGCACCCCCACTCGAGGACTGTCATCTTAGGGAAGCCCGGATAACTCAGGATAGCGATATTAACACGAGTCAATACCTGAACTAAAAAGGCTATGGCAACTCTAACACGGTTCGGAGACGTTCGAGACCCGTAACAAAAACAACAAGGCCTTAAAAATTTCTTAATTGGTTCTAAAGGCTACACTCGGCAGACTATGATCTAAAAAAGTCAAGTACTTTGGGGAGAAAGTTTTCTGTCACACTTAACCCCAGCGATGCCTTAAAACGAAATAAAGTTGAAGGCAAGGTTTGCTCGAACCTCCGAACATAATCTAACTATTTCGTGCTAAGGAATTTACATCTTTGCGAATATAGGTAAATAAAATAAAGAGAAAATTCAAAAGTTGTTGAAGAGAAAAGCCTTATATACATAATTAAAAATTCCTTTTACAAAGGCCAAACGACCCCGATGCAAAATTTATAAAAAGGTCAAACGGCCTTAACAAAAGGATAATACAGGAACCAAAGACATATATAAAAGGCCTAAGTGTCCTAGTCTTTGTCAGGGTCAACATCATCACCTTCGGGGTCTCCGACACCCTCAGGCCCGCCCAAATTGTTAGACTTCTCGTCATCTTCAGGATAGGCCAATTTTTTGGCCTCGGCTTCGAGGTCTTTGGCACTCTCAATCTCAGCTGATAAGTAGAAACCCTGAGCATGAATCTCCTCAAGGGCCTCCCTTCGAGATTGCCACTTCACGTGTTCGATGATATCTTTTGCTCGAACCTGAGCTGCCTCGCCATCGGCCTTATAAACGGCCACAATCTCGTCGGCATAAACTTTAATTACTTTGGCCTATGACTTGACCATTTCAAGATCCTTGGCTAGATTTTCTCGATTACAGACGACCGAATTTAGCTGGGACTGGATCTCCTCAAATAGCTTGCACTAAGGACTTCTCCTTTACAGCTCAAAGTTGGACCTCAGCCGAAGCCAGTTGTGCCCAAGTGGTCTCCTTTTATGAGGCCAGGTGGTCCATGTTCTTTTTCCATTCTTCGTCCTCGGCCTTAACCGCATCCACCTCTGTCGGATCTGTCCGATATGGTCAAGCTTCTGTTGGACCTGCGGGTTCGAACCATTTGCCACCGTATCTTACTCATCGTCACTAACCTCAAATATTCTTTTTACCTGCTCGACAAGGTCGGCATGCTTATTCCGAGCCACCTCCAGCTTAGCTTGAAGTTTCTTGACCTTCTTCTCACATTGCTCATTGAGAAGTTTGTAAGCATCCCTTTTCTCAATGAGCTCTCGGGTCTCGGCCTCATGGTGGTTTAACTCTTCTCGATATAGGAGAAAAGTCTCGTGATGAAGCACCGAGGCCTACAAACACAAAGGAAAAGGTTATGATTGTTTAAGACTTAAATAATAAAAAAAAGTCGTCAACATGCATTCGAAGTTACCCAATTTAATGCCTGTTGAGCTTTGTTGATCTTTGATATATCCTCTTCGTTCATCAGGTACAGAAGATAACTTGCAACCCCAATGGGGCAGAGAGGACCCGGGCATCCTCCGGAATGGAAATAATAATTGACCACTTTCGTTCAGGATCTGCACTCAGAGCTTGGAACCGAGTTACTAGTTTCGAACTTGAAAAAGACCCGGTGGTTCCCAAAGATGGACTCTTCTTTGGTGCCAATAAGTCACCAAACCCAGTGACATCCTCTGAGGCGGTAAAGTCTAAACCATCAAAGAAGTTGTGAAAGGGGTCTGACACCCCTTGGGGCCCCTCATTTAGGCGTCCTTTCAGAGTTTGGGCCTCGTTGATCATGGAGTCAGTAAATGAAGGTGACTCATAGAGATCTATCACCCCAAGTACATCCTTCGGGGCATTATCCTCTTCCAAAGAAGAACATGTCGCGATCTCTTTGTCGGCCACCCTAGCTTGGGGAAAAACGGCCTCGCCCCTCTCTGGTTCGGAGGCCTCGGCCACTGCCTACCCATCGGCCCCCTGGTTTGAGGAAGTTCGGTGTGGCCTTGCATGCATGCCATCAATTCAGAAGCTTCTTCTTCTTCTTCGGACTCATCCCTTAGCAGATGGAGTGAGTCCGATGGGAGCTCCCTAGCGCTGGTGCTTTCCTTGGATTTGCACACTAGCCTCCTTTTTGGTTTTTTCTTCTCCGAGTTTGGAGAACTCGGATCCCTTATACTCTCTTTCTCCTTACCCTACCTCGGAGCAGGGGACTCAGCAGGGCAATATTCGTCACCAGATTGAGGCCTCATGGCGACATCCTTGGAAAGTTCTTCCAGAAAAAGAAAAAAAAAGAAATGAGTAAAAGTTCAGCAGCATGGACGAAACCTAAGTGTTGTTCACTTGAGAAAGGAATCCCACCGTGAGAATGGGCCTCTCACCGGCCTTTAAAAACTTTGCGTCATGCGCGCTTGGAATACGGTTTCTATGAGACAATGCACTCAACCTACTCCTCGAGTCGAGGAGCTGCATCCGGAACTCGAGCAACAACTACATCATCACCAAACATCGATAAGAAAGGAGAAAAAGAGACAAAAAATAAAATTATGGGAAAAATGGAACTCTACTTACGTTATCTAATCCACTCCTCGGGGAACGATATGTACTTGGCCGGGATTAGGTCCGAGGTCCTCATTCGGAAAAATCAGCAAGCCAACCTCAGTATCGATCTTCATCGATGCTCGAGAATAGGGCTTTAGTGGCCTGATGGGCAAGTTTAATCAGCCCCCGAAAGAATCAAGGACTGTATAGGCGCATCACATGGTCAATGGTGAATGGGCATCCATCAATCCTACTCACGAAGAATCGGAGAAGAATGACTATTCTCCAGAACGAGGGGTGGATCTGACCAAGGCACACCTCATACCTTTTACAGAATTGGATAATCACAGGGTCCAACGGGCCCAACGTAAAGGAATAAGTGTAAACACTTAAGTAACCCTTAACGTGGGTAGTGATATCTTCTTTGGCCTCGGGAACCACCACGTCTTCCGACCCAGTTGTATTCCTTTTTGTTTGTAGAGAGGATCTCCTTGGTGATCGAGCAAATATACCTCGAGACTTTCTCACCCCGGCCCAAAAAGGGTGAAGGTTTTTCAACCTTGAAGTCAGCGGTCACCGAGCACCCGCTAGGAATAAACGCGCCAAGATGCCGCTAGTTCCTCGCCGGCCGGCCATGTTAGTTTCTTTTTGAGGAACTGTATTTGAAGTCTTCATCATTTTCTTTTAAATAAAGAGTAAAATATGAAGGAGAGGAAGTTAAAAGGGTTACGCTTAATGGTTTGGAGTAAATACAAGCGAGAGTTCTTACAAAGATCTCAAGAAATCTAGGTACAAGTGCTAGAAAATGCAGAGAGTTTTAAGAACAAGAGTAGATAAGGTTTGGATGTAAAGTATGAATGAATGAAGAATGGGGTATTTATAATTTTCAGACGACGGTTCAAAACCAGGAGAGACGAACCAGCAACGGACGAGCATTTAATGCCATTAAGACGTACGAGACGTTTCGTTCACTTTGTCGTTTCTGATGCGGAGTATCGAGGCGAGAATCGGGAGCTCATATTGTTTCTCATCATTTACTCTCCGAAAAATGAGGGGACTATCTGTATATGGTCAAAATCGGGCTCGTCTATTGCATGATAGGTCGGGATTGAAACGTGAAGAGTTGAAGATCGACCCCGCGTTCCATCGAGCTAGGATACAGGGTCAGAATGCCCGCCCTCGAGAACATCAAGTCCATGACCCTGGAATCAACCCTGACCTCGAATGAGCTCGAGGAAACATTGTCGGACCGAAGAACGAAAGACCGAAATATCCGTAATTGGTTGGGTATCACGGTGAAAATCTCGGCACGTATCAATGAGAAAACGGCTAATTAGCAAATCATGAGATTTTTACCTTTTATAGAATTGTACCTAAAGTAGGACTCCCCTACTGTATAAAGGGGGTCTGATTATTTGTAAAACACATTGTAATATTCATTCAGAAGCAATATACTGTTATTTTCTCTTTAAGTTCTATTTCAACTGTGTCTTGACACTGATCGAAGTGCATTCTGCTAAAAAGCGGCTCCCCCTCCCCCCAAGGTTTTTACTATTCAATTTGTGTGGTTTGAGTTACTTTATTATATTTTATTTCTAATTGCAATTTAACTTATCGCTTTATGTCAATTTAATCCCTGTATTCTTTAAACCACTTACAAATTCAATTGTTATCCGATTTCTGCTATCAGCTTCCACTTACCCACATTCCAAGGCGGACAGACCCAATAAAATACCCCTACCAGAATTAATGAAACTAATTCTCTATCACAAGCCAATAACATTTTCATAGAATATTTGTTCATATTAGAGTTATAGCTGTTAGTTGAAAACTTGTTATTCTATTTTACATGATTGAGGTTGAGGTGCAGGATGCTACTCGCCCTCTTTTACTTTCTATTGTATATGCTGTTGGAATATTTTTATTGAGTCGCATTCACCGTATGGGTTGCTAATTAGCTTATTAGCTAATCTCCATCTAAAATCATAAATGATGTATGTACACAGTTATGGGTAAAGAAATGAAATTCTTAATTTCATTGGGTAAGAAAAGGCCGGAGTTAGATAAACTTTCTGCGTCTTTACGAAGAAGGTATATTGGCTGTGGAGATGAAAGAAACTCATCCACTTAACTGAGGGTTATTTTTACCGATACGGTAATGGAAGTCGTAGTAAAACAGATCTACTTGTCGTATAGTAAAAGTGATCAGCTTTGCGATGAGATATTCTCGAGTCTTCTAATAAGTAGATAAATAGTTAAAAGAAAATAGTTATTCATATATATTATTCACTAAAAAATAAATTGGATAACGAGCTTTTTAAAAACGGATTAAATATGAAAAAGAACCATATTATTCATTTAAAAAAAGATAATTAATGAATAACTAATGAGTTTAACTTTAACATTTGTAAAGTCTCGAATTGGGTTCCTCAAGTTTTGGAGACTATAAATTTCCTAAAAGTGACCATATTCAAGAAGCCATGATTAATATGGATATTCAATTATCCGCCGGTTAACTCATTTTTTATCCATATTGAATATGAGTCGGGTCAGATAATTTATCCTTTTTTGCATTACCCGTTTTCAACCCGACCCATATGCCAGCCCTACTTCTAACCTTGATTAACTTGATATCCAACTGTTGCTCCCAAATGCACACGCAAGTATACATGGTCGACAAGTAATATAGGATTGTAAGTCCAGATATCGTACCTACAGAGACTTGTGGTTAGCTATCAACTATATTAAACTAAGACAATTAATTTATTCAAGCGATTTTCTAAAGTGTGATGAATTAACTACAACTAATCTAAAGTAGCAAACAAAGAGATTAAAGGAACAAGTTGGCGAAATTAGACATAAATTCAACGAGAGTTGATATTCTAGAGCTATGGGTTAGCTAACAACCCCGTTGAGTCTTTCACTTAAATTGTCTAAATAATTTATCTGATTTATTGATTGACAAGGTTAATATTGCTCGTAGCCTTCTCCCGAAGTACTACTCGTGGCATTCAAGCTAACTTAACGCCTATATTCCTATAGAATTAGGTTTAACAAGAATGTATTAATAATTTTCGTATAATAACCAAGCAAGACGATTAGGTATATTCCTATCCTAACCGTAAATACATTCCCGATGATCGAGTTCAAGATCTTGCTCTACTCAATCTTATATGCAATCTAGAATTCCCTCTCCCGAGTTCAATTCTAGATTCGTGGATAATATTCAATTGCTGATCAAGCAATCAAATAATTAAACGCAAGATTGAATAAATAAACTAATATTATAAAATAATAAGAATAATTCAAGCTTCAAATTACAACGTTCATGTAGCACCCAAAACTCTAGAACTAAGGAACTGTGAAATTAAAGGAAGAGAAGAGAAGAAAAACTAGTTAGAAGCCTCCTCCAAGCGTGGTGTGTGTTCCCCCACATGAATTCTCCTTCAATATATGTTCGATCTCCTTCAAATTAAGTTTTGGACCCTTTTTATCCAGTTGGGACCATGTAGGGCTAAAATAACCTTGTACCGGACGAAATAGGAGAAATCACGCAACACAGCGTCCAGGCCAGCGCCTAGCGCTGAAACCAGTGCGTTTTTACGTGCAATTCTTTCAATCTTTCTTTTGAATTATAACTTTCTCTTTTGTTGTCTCCACTAAGGGAGACAAAACCCAAAGGGTGTCCCCCTTTTTATATTCTTTTAATTTTTTTCTTTTTCTTCCGCGATATATTCAATTTTGCTCTAAATCTTATCTTCACACTGCTTTATTCTTACACAGTTAAAATATAATATTAAGCACAAAGTAATATAATTAACACTCAAAAGACGATTAAAAACACTAGAACATGATGCAACAATGGAAAAATATATGCATTTTTGGCCAAATATCAACACCCCACACTTAGACTCTTGCTCATCCCGAGTAAGCATTAAAACTACTCTTAATAAATCAAGTCTAGAAACACCACCACTTCAGTTGATATTAACAATTAGGCCTCATAGCAACTCAAACCATCAGCTATAGATTTCCTAATCATTATGCAAGATATACAAGTCACAAAAAAAAATCTAACCTCCTCACCTCAGAGAGGGACTCTAATTTACTAAATTCAAGCTGGTTCATCTACACTGTCAAAAAAGCTAATAAAATTACCTATCTATCATGAAACCAGTGCCCTCACAAGAATAAATAGTCCATACACTTAAATCAAAGAATGAATATAATTTAAGGACTTAGCATCAAAGAACAACTCTCGCACTCACAAACGAATTCACATGTATGCACAAAGAACCATATGCTTGCCCATTATGTACATCTCTACTAATTAAGTATGCTCGAGTATAATCAAATAGGACTTTAACGGGTTATAATGTTGGCTAGGGAATGGGTATGAGAATAATATAATAGTGACTTATACTTCCCTAAGCACTTTTCACTTTTAGACTTCATCACCCATTATTTTCTATTCCTCACTTTATTTTTCAGCCTTCTGTATATCAATTATTTCACATGTATTTCACTCATATAAAAAACGCTTCATTTTTTATCCAAGCAATTTTTTTTCTTTTCCTTTCTTTTTCTTTTTCATGTCACATTCCTTCTAAGAGGATATTTTCATCACTTTTCATCTATTATTGATCAACATTTTTCACTTAATCATGTATTTTTTAAAATTTATCAATTAATATCACAGTCTAAGCAACAATGCTCAAGGAACCAGGGTGCAAAAACTAGGGATTCAACAAAAGGATCAAGGAAAAAATACGACTTCCAAACAAAAGGCCACATATTCAAAGATCTAACTAATGGTACAATATCTGAAAAGGCTAAAATTCACAAGTCATATCAAAGAAAGTCTACTATCATCTTCTAAACAGAGCAACGCTTTTAATTCGCTTCAATAACATACATGACAAGTTCTAGTCTAAGATGCAAAACATGAAATATATGTAAGAAATCCTCACCCCACATGGCACACGTATCAATTAAGATGGATAAATTCTACTCTAAGACAGACAGGATCATAGCGAATGATAAAATAAGAATAAGCTATATATAGAGTCACAACCCTAAGTTTAGGTGTCAGAAAGTCTGCTATTTTATTCATTACTCAAGCACTCAGAGGAAAGTACTACTCAAGCTCAGGCCTAAATATGCTAGTATCAAACAAGTCACAAAGGTTTTTCTTCTCCCTCTTGTTCTTCTCCTAAACAAATATAATCCTAAAAATAAAAAAGAGTTTACCCGGTTCAAGTTACATCCCTAGAAAAGAACCGATGCAAAAAGAAAAATCAAGGGGGATTATTTATTATCCGACTAAAACTAACTAGAAACAAAAATAAAATATTTTTGAATTTTTTTAATCGGACCTTAATCCCTCAAGAAAGCTATCCACAAAATCCATCATCAGGAAAAGTCTCACTTTTCTGATTTTTTTTTTGTTTTTTTCTTTTTTATATTTAACAAAAATACTACACTAGGAATGAGTACTACAACTAAGCTAAGATAGCACAGAAAATCACTCAGAAAACTTTCTCATCCCACACTTAAAATTGTGCAATTTCCTCAATGCTCACTGAAAATAGCAAGAGGGTAAAAGAGACTCCCTCGTAGGCCAAATGCCAAAAAATTAGCAGCTCACTGGATACTCAGACTTCTCCCAGGTATGATCCTTTGTGCGGGTACCTCACACTTAGTTCCAACCACTTGCTCGATTTTCACATGCCTATTAGCTTTGAGAGCATGCTCCTAGTCCTAGATAATACAAAACAACACTACAACGATAGCACAAATAATTAAACAAAAAATAAAAGAAAAATAAAATTGGGTTGCCCCCCAACAAGCGCTTGGTTGATCTCTTGTCCTAGTTCAACTCTTCCTTCAATAAAGTGTTGTATCTTATTTGTAATTTTCTCACGAAAACCTCCATATTCCTCTAATAATTTCATGTGCATATCAAGAATGCAAATATCATGTTCTACATCATCCAATCCGATACTCCAGTCAAACGCACAAGAGTTATTAGAATCAACATAAGAAGGGATTGGAGTAGGATAAAAACACTTAGGACAATTATTCAAATTACCACCACAAATAGTACAGGATTGAGATGGTGCACACAACTCGGTCCTCAGAATAATTTTACAATATTGCCACAAGTGGGGTCCTTTACAATATGGACAAGGATCACAAAAATAAGAATACTTACTATCCCACTACTTTTCATTCAAAGATGCCATGTAAAAAAATATAATACTAACTACACTAAACCAAAATTAAAAACTTAGATAGATAAAAAGTAAAACCTAATCTAGTAGAATAGTTAATTTCTAAGTCACCGACAACGGCGCCAAAAACTTGTTGCTTCCAAACGCACAAACAAGTATACGTGGTCAATAAGTAATATAGGATTGTAAGTCCAGATATAGTTGATAATAGGCTAGATTTATGTAGTTTAGCAACTATTTATATCCCAACTTTACTATGCTTCACTGTTCTAGGAAGGTTAAATGACGATAAAATGGCTTTAATTGTGAATTTTATGTTTTGCAGGAGCAAGTAGTGCTTATGAGGACCTAGGATAGTGTTTGGATCTAAAATAAAGCAAGAAAGGCCCCTCGGAGTTGAATGCATGTGGAGGACGGATGAAAAAAAAGAGGAAAATAGTTGACCCCTCTAGCGTGGGCCAAGCGCGGCCACTAGCGCGACCACGCTAGAGCAAACATGCTGGGAAGTGTGAATGATGATTAGCGCGGTCATAGCGCGGCCGCGCTAGTCCAGGAGCAGCAGGCAGAGTCAAGTTCATTTAGCGCGGCCATTAGCGCGGTCACGAGCGTAGCCGCGCTAGTTCAGAAGAAAGGGACAGTATGATATGCTATTAGCGCGGGCACTAGCGCGGCCGCGCTAGTCCCGTCTAGCACACGGTAAATTCAGGGGTAAAATTTGAAGCTCGGGGGCAATTCCTCTTAACCTATAAAAGGTCCAGCTCGCCCAAATGAAAGGACAGCTAGGTTTTAAATTTGTTTTAGGTCAACTTTGGGAAGGAGAACAAGTGTGAGAAGACCACACTACAATTATCATTTTTTCTATTCTACATCTTTTGTCATTGTTTTGGAGATGATGAATTATTCTATGCTTTCTTTGTATTTTAGCATGAGTATCTAAACAATCCGTCTATGGTTTATGGAACCAATTGTTAGATGAAGTTTTGACTCAATTTTATTATAATCGAGCCGGGGTTATTCTATGGTTTTTCAACTACGTTTTGTATGGAGATTAATTAATTGGGCCCTTGATTAATCGTGTCTAATTGCCTTGTGTTGCTTGAGAAAGAGTACTAGGTTAGATTGTTGTTGAATAACACCACTTTTGGGTTTTTGAAGAGATTCATTACTTGAATTTAAAAGTGGGGTTAGAGATAATGAAACTTTGGTGGGATATAATGTTGAGCAGTATAAACTATCAGCTAGAGTAGTTCGAGAGAATGCTCTAGTAAATTATCGTAGTTGATCGAGAGATAATTGCGGTAGCCCACAGCTCATAATCCTCATAGAGTATTACGACGAGATTATAGCAAAAGAGTTAAGACTTAATCCGACAATTGGGGAAATCAATACCCTAGATCTTCTTACTATTGAATTATCTTTAATCTAGAATATTTTTAGTTTTAATATTGTTTTAACTTTAGTTAAACAAATCCCAATATTTATTGATAAAAATCTTTCATCCAAAAATTGTTTGAGCTTATATTAGCATCACAACAAGTTGTAATATATAGGTTAGTTCCCTAAGGATTCGACTCTGGACTATAAACCGGATTATATTTGCGATGAACGCTTTGTCCTTTATAAGACATAGTTGAGCATGATCAAATTTTGGCATGCTTTGTCTTTTATAAGACATAGTTGAGCGTGATCAAATTTTGGCATGCTTTGTCTTTTATAAGACATAGTTGGGCATGATCAAATTTTGGCGCCATTTCCGGGGAACTAACGGTGTTATTTATTACAGCTTAGAAGTATCGCCGGAATTATTAGTGTAGCGCAATTTTCTATGGTGTTAAATAATTTTTCATTGAAATTCTCACATTTGAATTATTGTGTGATTCAGGTGTATGCCTAGAAACTCTTCGAGGGCTGGTGAACTTCTTGAAGGACTCTCAAACCCCGAGAAAACATATATTTGGGCATTAAACTGTGCTAACAAGAAAGACAAACACTTACCACAACTTGAAATGGAAAATGCGGATAACGTCAACGCAAACTACCGGGTACCTCTTGTCCCAAACAATGGAGTGGTGGCACCTCTTGTGCCAGAAACTGCACTCTATGATTGGGCACAGCCAACAGCTGACAACCTAGCAACCGCCATTGTTGTGCCGCAAATACAAGCAGAGACATTCCAGATCACCAACAATATGCTGCATCTTCTGCAGAATAAGGGATTGTTCTCCGGGTCACATCTTGAAGATCTTCAACAATACCTGAAAAATTTTCTATCAATTTGTGTGACCCAAAGGCAGCCAAATGTGACCCCGGAAGCCATCAAGCTGCTACTGTTCCCTTTCTCAGTGACTGAGGAAGCTCAGATTTGGCTGAATTCACTCCCAATAAACTCCATTACCACGTGGGACGAATTAGTCAAGTAGTTCCTGAACAAGTTCTACCCTCCCAACAAGACTGCAAAACAGATTAACGAGATATTGCAGTACAAGCAGAAGCCCACTGAAACCTTGCAGAAAACTTGGGAATGATTCAAAGGGATGCTAGTGAAGTGTCCTCACCATAGTATTCCAGACCAGATGCTCAGCCCGAGATTCTACATGGGGCAAGCGGACAACTTGAAAGCAAATGTAGACGCTTCAGCTGGGGGTGCTTTTCTGAGCAAGACATTTACTGAGTGCAAAATCCTTCTTGACAAGATGGCTCAGAATTCAGGATGGATGATGAGAGGTACGACCCTGACACCAATAGTGCATTCAGTTCCTCTTGACCCAAATAATTCACATGCAGAGAACATAGCCACACTCATGACTTAGATGAGTATACTGACGAAGAAGATTGATGAGATGGGTACAAAGCAATTGCATATCGTTGATACAACTAATGGAGGACTGTGTACCCCTTGCATCAATCGGTCTTATGTGTCTTCATGGAGTGGAGAAGGTGACAACCAGGGTCTATTATGTTAACAATTTTGGGGGTCAGAGGCAAGGAGGACAACAGTGGGGGCCAACACCCAACCAGCAGTACATACCTAACATACCACAACATGGAGGTGTACAGACACAAGGCCAAGTGGTTCCATATCAGAGACAACAGGGCTATCAGTAGCAACACCAACAACAGCTGACATACCAACCACCTCATCAGCATCAAGACAACAACATGGTGGAGTTCAAGGGTATGCTGCAGAAACTCATTGGCACGAATGGCAAGATGTAGGAAAAGTTGGCAGTACACAATTCAGCAATTAAGGGGATTGAAACTCAACTCAGGCAGCCTTCCATGGCCTTAAATAATCGCCCCCAGGGAGCATTGATGGCTGACACAAACAATGACCTAAAGGAGAAAAACCCGAATCAGCTAATGGCAGTCAGTTAGTCTCTGGAATGGGAGAGATTTAGATAGGGAGCAAGAGGTTTCTCAACCCAGAAAAGAGACTATGCCAGCCATTCTAGTTCCAGTCGAGATAGATGAATTAGTAGAACTCACTGAAGTGGTGGTTGAACAAGCCCAGGTTGAAAAGGGTAAGGCCAAAGAAAGTGAACAAGTTGCAGAATAAGTGGCTCCTCTTGTGCCACAAAATTCCAACAAAGAACAACCAGCAAGCAGTGGAAAAAAAGTGATGCGTGCACCAATCCCTCAGAGATTGGCAAAACAAAAGAAAGAGGATCAATACAGGAAATTTATGGAGATGCTTCGTCAGATTCAATTGAATATTCCCTTGATGGATGCTTTGAGGGAAATGCGAGGCTATGCAAAGATGATGAAAGATCTGATGTCGCAGAAATTTGACTTTCAAGACCTGTCCACAGTAACTCTGACACAAACATGCAGTGCGGTAGTGACTAGACCCATGGCTCAAAAGATGTCTGATCCAGGTAGCTTCACTATTTCGTGTACCATTGGGAGTTATGCTTTTGTAAAAGCAATGTGTGACTTAGGAGCCATCATAAACTTGATGCCGTTGGCAATCTACACAAAGCTGGGCATTGGCAGAGCTAGGCCGACTTCTATGTTGTTGCAACTGGCTGACCGCACGGTCAAAAGACCAACAGGGATTCTTGATGATGTGCTGGTGCAAGTGGGGAAGTTTTTATTCCCTTCGGACTTTGTTATTATGGACTGCCAAGTAGACGAGGAGATTCCCATCATTTTGGGAAGGCCATTTCTAGCCACTGGGAGAGCATTGATTGATTGTGAGACTGGGGAATTAAAAATGAGGTTGAACGATGAAGAAGTGATATTCAACGTCCAACAATCCATGAGCAGACCCAGTGAATATGCAAATTGTTCACTAGTGGAAGTGGTAGATGTGATCTTGCATGGAGAAGATGAGACCCTTAATGCCAAATATCCATTGGGAGCCTGTTTGACAAATTTAGAGGAAATGGATGGCGAAGGGCTGGCAGAGTGGGTCATGGCACTCGAAGGCCAAGGATTTTGGAAGAGGGAACCTCGATTTGAGCCCCTATATTTAGAAGAGAGAGCTACACCACTTGTAAAACCATCAATTGAGGCACCACTACAACTGGAGCTGAAGCCACTTCCAGCCCACCTCAGGTATGCTTTCTTGGGTCCCAATTCTACTTTGCATGTTATCATATCATCTGGTTTGCTAGCTGTGTAGGTTGAATAATTACTGAAAGTGTTACAAAAGTGCAAAACTGCCATTGGTTGGATTATGGCAGACATAAAGGGTATCATCCCAGCTTTCTTCATGCACAAAATTCTTCTGGAAGAAAGGCACAAACCTTCCAAGGAACATCAACGAAGGCTGAACCCGAATATGAAAGAGGAAGTGAAAAAAGAGGTGATCAAGTGGCTGGATACGGGAATCATCTTTCCCATCTCTGACAGTAATTGGGTGAGCCCTGTCTAGTGTGTACCAAAAAAAGGCGGAATGACTGTTGTACAAAATGAGAAGAATGAGTTTATCTCAACTCGTACAGTCACCGGGTGGTGTATTTGCATGGATTATAGGAAACTAAATGCAGCCACCCGAAAGGACCATTTCCCCTTACCCTTCATTGATCAGATGTTGGACAGGTTAGCTGGGCTATCCCATTTATGTTTCTTGGACGGATACTCGGGGTACAATCAAATCTCAATAGCTCCGGAAGATAGAGAGAAATGTCCTTCACATGCCCGTATGCTATCTTTGCCTTTCAGTGAATGCCCTTTGGACTTTGCAATGCACCGCCCACATTTTAGCGGTGTATGTTAGCCATCTTTACCGACATGGTCGAAGACATTATGGAGGTATTTATGGATGATTTCTCCTTGGTGGGAGATTCATTCGAAGATTGTCTCCATAACCTCAAAAGGGTGCTCCAATGATGTGTGGAGACAAATCTGGTGCTGAACTGGGAGAAATGCCATTTTATGGTACAAGAAGGAATAGTGCAGGGACATAGAGTGTCCAAAATGGGGATTGAAGTAGACCATGAAAAAGTTGACATAATCGAGAAGCTCCCACCACCCACTTTGGTGAGAGCAGTGAGGAGTTTCCTTGGGCACGCCAGATTCTGCAAGCGGTTCATCAAGGATTTTTTGAAGATTGCTAACCCTTTATGTAAGCTACTTGAAAAAGACCAGCATTTTGTGTTCTCTGATGTTTGCAGGTTGGCATTTGAGGAGCTGAAGAAGAGACTGGTGACCGCACCCATCATTGTTGCACCCAACTGGGAGCAACCATTCGAGCTGATATGCGACGCCAGTGATTATGCGGTAGGAGCAGTTTAGGGGCAGCGTAAGGAGAAAATTTTTCACCCAATTTACTATGCAAGAAGGACGCTTAGTGGTGCACAGCTGAACTATACGGTCACTGAAAAGGAAATTCTCGTTGTAGTGTTTGCCTTCGATAAATTCAGGTCATATTTGATTGGCTCGAAAGTTATTGTTTATATTGACCGTGTAGCCATTAGGTATTTGATAGAAAAAAAGGAGTCAAAGCCCCTTCTGATTCGCTGGGTTCTGTTGCTACAAGAATTTGACCTGGAGATTCGTGACCGGAAGGGGAATTCATCGCAGATGGAACGAACAAATTCATAGTGGTGCAAATGTTCCCAAGTAGAGCTGTAGAGATCGAATCAAAAGATGGAACGAACAAATTCATAGTGAATGGGCAGCGGTTGAAACATTACCTTGGTATGAGTTAAGAAAAATGAGATAGCATGGTGATAACTCTGGAGGAACCCCAATACATAAATGAGGAGTGATGGCAAGAGTCTGCGTCGTGCCGCGACGTAAAATCAAGCACTTCATGGGAGGCTACCCATTGACTTGTTGTAATTGTCGTGCCATGACATTAACTAAGGCGCTGGTTGGGAGGCAACCCAACGTGTACTGTTTTTAGTGTAGTTAAATAGTAGTTGAATTATTGTAAGTACTAACACATGCAGGTGTGCTTAGGCGAGGGTGGAATCAAGCCACACTGAAGAAAAGATAGAAAAAGGTGAAAATTTTGAGGCCTGGGGTAGCGCAGCCGCGAAGTGCCTGTGCTAGTGGTCGCGCTAATCGAGGACCTTTCTACCTGGGAGAAGCGCAGGCGCGCTAGTGAGCATGCTAGTGGCCGCGCTAAAGGGCCTCCATTCTTCCTCGTCTCGACGCTATTAGCGTGGGCGCGCTAGTAGCCGCGCATATTGCCTTGAAAACTGTCTAACTAGGCGGCCGCGCTATGAACGCGCTAGTGAGGTCACTGGCAGGTTTGTAAGTGTAAGTTTTTTTTTATTTTTTATTTTTTATTTACCCCCACCCCAAAACCCTAACCCCCCCCCCCTCTCCTACTCCTTCTAAAACACTTCTCTTCTAAACTCTTTCTGTCCCTACCCAGAAAGAAAACGCACGCCTCTCTCCCTGCCTCAAAGTACTCTCAATTCTCATCCTCCCAAGTTCTTTGCTCATTCGAAACCCAACACACTTCTTCACTTCTCACTATTTTCTCACACCACAGGTATGTTTTCTCTTTGCCTTTTTTTTTAATTTTTGTTAGGTTTTCTTTTTAATTTTTGTTAGGTCGTAGTTCTTTCTTCTCTTTTCTTAGAAGTAATTTGTAGTGGATACTTAGTGACTGTGGGTGGTGGTAATTGTGGAGTTGTATCTCTTGACTTAGTTGGGTGAATTTTGGGTAATTGTGGTGGTAATGGGGTTTCAACATGATTAATTGGGGGCTCCGGTAAACGATACCCACCAAGTGTTTGTTTAAATGCCACAATGAATGTCAATGATAATTGTGACCAATTGTAAGGGTGAAGTCTGAGTAAACATAGTTGGGTCACCTCTTTTGTGCTGAGCTAATGATGTCCTTATTGTAGGTACGATGGCACCCTCCAAAAAGCGTCAAGCCACTAGGTCTTCATCCAGCAGACGAGCGGAATCATCGAGAGGACGAGCATCTATTTATGCTCGGTCTTATAATAGCAAAAAGCTTGTATCTGCTAAGGCTCAGGATCGGTTTGCTGAAAAAGAATCGAAGAAACCAATACCAGAACGTGGCATGGAGACAACGTCCTTTCGGCATGACTGTCCAAATGTTTACAATGAGTTGTTCCGGCGTCAATTAGATGTGTTCTTTGAAGAGCCGGACGAGGCCAATGCTATGGTAGTGAGAGAATTTTATGCAAACAGTTCGGAGCACAAGTATTATGTGGTCACCGTAAGAAAGAGGCATGTGGACGCCTCTGTGGAAGCCATTACGCGTGCCTACCGGCTGCCAGGTCTAGTGGCGGAGATGGACGACGGCTATGAGGCGTATGGCAGGCGCTTTACTCAGTGGGACACATTCCTTCCAATTATCTGTGCCCCTGGTAAGGAGGTCAATTGGTATAAATATGGGGAAAAATTTCACTCGTCGGCATTCACATTTGAGGCGAAGTGTTGGCTATATCTGATAAAAAACTTCCTGATCCCGTCCTACAACACTTCAGAGGTGAATGCTCCTCGTTCTTGTTTGATTTGGTGTTTCATGACTGATCATGCTCAACTATGTCTAATAAAAGACTAAGCGGGCATTGCAAATATAATCCGGGATATTATGCCCAGAGTCAATCCCACAGGGAATTTACGTATCAAGCAAGCTGTTAGAATACTCAACTGTCACTTGATGTTATTTAAATTACTAAAACTAAAGATTAAAACTAAAGATTAACTACGCTAAGGTGTAAACAATTGTAATAAAGATCTAAGGTTATGGTTTCCCCCGTCGNCAATCGAAACTATATTAATATCACAATAAGTTTATCCTCCAACGGGTTCACAAGAAATTAGCTAAACATGTTCAAAAGAATCAAATCTAAAATAACTTGCATAATTAAACTACAAAGTAATGAAGATAATCTGTACAAATTGATGTCTTGTCGTCTGAATCCCTTCTCTCCTCTTCGAATCTCTCTCTAAGTTGTATTTTTGGGGTCTATTTATAAGTTTAGGAAAAACCCTAAACGTGTAGGAGACTTCTACTTCAACCGGGAAACACTTAAACTCGTCAAAACTCGAAATTGACCAGAACCATGAGACCAGGCGTTTTGGCCCTAAGGCCTGGATAAGGCCAGGCCAGGCCTGGCTTTAGGAAGCAAATGCCCCCCTAACGCCAGGGCCAGCCTGGCTTTAGGAGGCAAACGCCTGGATAAGGCCAGGGTGTTCCCTCTTTGCCTCTCAAGCGTATTTTCGACGTATTTGCATCCATTTAGCTCGATTTTCATCTCCAATTCACCTACACATGAAATTGACTCCATTATGCTCATAAAAAGTGTGTTTTTATCATTAACGCACACAAAATGTAAGGCATATAACATGTTAAACTATGAATTCTAGCCTCGTATCAATGACGCGCCACGACTTTGATGTGGCCAAGCTTATGCACGAGGAGATGTTTGTTCACTGTCCAATAAAGAGTTATGGCTTCTTCTTCCCCTATTCTGTCACTAGATTATACCGTGCAGCTGGGGTGCGAGAAAATTTGGTGATAGATGGCAAAGTGCCGACAGAGGGCGCCTTTCGAGCTGAAAAAGTAACCATTGGGAAGGATGTTGTGGCGGCTGGTGATGCTGACGAGGAGGATGAGTCTGAGGAAGATGAGGAAGAGCAGGTAGAAGTGGGGGCGGATATGCCCGCTCATGAGCATGTTGCCGACGTAGCAGGCCTGTTTAGGGTCAGCCGGAGTTAGAGGTTTGACAATCTGTAGTAGGAGATGGCAGGTTTACGTACCTCGGTCGCTTACTTGGGGTCGAGAGTTGATGTTCTATCCACCTAAAATGCAAAATCAGAAAATAAAATCATGGGTTGGCTGCGAGCCCTGGGTCGTGCATGTAACCTGGACCCAGGGACAGTCTCCGACCAAGATTGATTCGTCAGGGAAGTTCCTTTACCTTACTTTGCTTTATTTTTAATGCCATGAGGACATGTCTTCATGTTAAGTGTGGGGTGGGGGAATAATTCATTGTATATGTATATATGTAAGAATATAAGTGTTATATGTTTTCCCTTATTTTCTTTTGAGTTTTGTTTCCTTTTGGTTGTTGTTTTAAGTAGTAGTTTAATTATTTAAGTCGACTTATCCCGACGACGGATCTCATTCGACGGGGTTCTTGAGGGTCTAAGTCGACAAAAAAAAATTAAATAAATAAAAAAAATATCAGAAATATAGTGGACTCTTCCTGTTGGCGGATCTCTTAGACAGTTTTCTTGAGGGAAGTAAGTCTAAAGAAAATACCAAAAAGTTTTTCTGTTTTAGGTAATGTAGTAATTCCCCCTTGGTGTTTCTTTGGGCTGCGGTTCTTTTCCAAGGATTTTTCTTGAACCGGGTGTAATTAGTTTTTGTTTATTTTTGTTTTAGGGGATACTTATGGGCCACGAGCTGATATAGGAAGAGAATCCCTTAGCGTTGTTACACCTGAACACGATAGACACTAGAGTGTGACGCTTAGTCTCAGTTGTGGATTCTTGTAAAGGGACTTAAATTTGTATGTTCTAACTGACTTGAGTACTCAATGAAGGTGTCTTGATAAGCCAATCTGGAGTGATTCATGTGCCATGTGTGTGTGAGGTGTATTGCATTGTATTCAATGCTCCACATTTGATGCCTAGAACTTGCCTTGTGTGTTTGCAAATTGAAATAGTAGCTTCATTCAGTCCTAGAAGTGATATAGGCATTTCTTTGTTAAGCCAGATATATAAAGTATACCCACCTAAATGTGATCTATGTTGATACCCAATTTTCCTCAAAAAAGCTTTTTTTTAACATACATATTACTTTTAAGATCACTTTTAAATTATATTTTTATCAACTCATTTTCTATTTATTTAGTATTTTGTAGTCAATAATTATTCATAAATCATATTATAAATAATTTCAAAATGTTTCCCAGCTCAATATATTATTTGTAATCCTATTTAATTCTATCAGGATTTATTATTTCACAAATAGACCAATTAGGCACTATTTAATTATAATTATACAAATTTTGCAACTACGACCTAATTGCACATTTGTGCTATTTTAATTCGATAATTAATCATTTTTTATATATATTTTATATTAGCTTATTATCTTAATTTTCATTTATGCAGCATTAATTTAATTTAGATAAAATTATTACCTATTCTTGTTAATTATCTATCTAATTTTAATGGGTATTTAACAATTAGCCACATTTATTTAAATTCTAGCCTAATTCTAACCCAACCCATCAGATTTTAACAACCCAATTCCATACCCAGCCCAAATCAATTCCATACCCGGCCCAACCCCGGATCTATCTGAGTCGTAGATCAAATTAGATCAACGGCCCAAATTCCACCTTCCAATAATTAACTAAGACCTACCCCCCTCCGACCTCTCATTTTTCCGGTCTCTCATTTTTCCGGTCTCTCATTCTCTCTCTAGAACCTTCCCTTGCCTCCCTCCTCCGATGAAGTTTACTCGTCTTCTCCGGCTAGTTCCCTCGCCAGAAACTATGGTCTCCCATTATCTCCTGGTTACTGCTTCATCCTCCACCGGTCTAATGACACCATAAGGCCCTCAGGTGAACCTGGAGCGGTTCAACTCCTACCCAAGGTCCCTCATGAGTAAGAGCCATGACTTTTCCACTAACGCCGGCGACATCTTTAAGGTTTTTCTTGTTTCTCTGGGCTCTCTGAAACCCTAACTCCTTGTATTTTTACGATTTCTTTTAGATCTGTCTTAGATCTGTATATATCATGAAGATTTTTACAGGTTTTCTTCGAAAACCTTCCTATTCTAAGCGATCTTTCATCTCAAAATTAGGGTTCCATAACCCCTCTTTCAAAAATGATTTTGCTTCTGTTTTAATATCATTCTATGATTCTTTTTATGATTCAATGATTTACTCGGAGTTCTCTTTTCATTTTTGACTTACAATGCTGAAAACCCTAGGTTTTTCCCTAATTCTGAGTCTGTCTTTAACCGATATGTTTGTTTAAATGCATGAACTCTTATTTCTCATAAATGTTTAAGCTTTCTGTGACTTTACCCTGTTTTTGCTTATTAGGGTCCCTGACTATGTTCTCTTTGCTTATATCATATTCAATGTTACTGCTTTGTCTCTAAACCTGTGTGATTTTGCTACTATAGTCACTAGGGTTTCAACTCTCTGATTCCCATTGTTCGTTTAAATGTGTGCTAACCTCGAATCTCTGATTCTATGTGATTTTTTACCTTACTATGCTTTTGCTTGCCTATTATTTGCCTAACTGATTTTGTTCCTGTTCGAATCCCTAACTCTCTGCAACTTTACCTTGTTTGCACCCCTGATTCCTGGAGATTTGAAAAGCCTTACTGATTTATTATGAGATGTTCTTACTGACTTTCGACTTTATTTTCTTACCTTGTTACATAATTGATTAACTATTAATCGATTACTATTTCCTTAAGTGATATCTTCAGAACCTAGCCTCAATTCTATGCTTGAATTAGGGTGAAATTGTTTCCTTATATGTCACAGGGATAAGAACTTTTCTTAGTTGTTATTTTACCTACTAGCTGTTTGAGTTTAACCCTTTCAATTAAGGGATACCTAATTGCCTGTTGTACTTACACTGTTCTTATATTCCTCTAAGCTATATATGGTTATTTCCTTATTTAATACTCACCGTGTGAATCACTCCCTTAATTATAGGGATTCTTGTACTAATTGGGTACTGATTGATATTCAGTCCCACAATCACTGGTTAATTCTGATTTTTTTCCTTATTTTTCATCAAGCTTTCAAACTATATATATACTCTATTGATTCATTACATAGACACAAACTGATCTGTTCAAAAATCTCTCTCACACAATTTAAAAGACTCTCTGCTCTCTCTTCTGTGCTAACTACTACTATTCTAAGTTAGTCGGCTGCAAGCCAAGGCTAACTATTGTGCATCTCCTACTTTCCTGTTTGTGTTACTGGTTTCTATACTTCACTGGTATGTTCTAATTTAGATTTCAGTCCTCAAACCAACATGTTTCTACTACTGTTGTAATTCAGTATGCTTCCAATTTTCTTACTTATTCTTCGACATGTATCTAGGATCCTGAACTCCCCTCTGCATGTTTAAATTAGGCTTTATTTGTTTATGACCAGCATGTTTCTATACACTTAGGACCTACTTCTTACATGCCTATGACTGGTACATTAGTTTAACTATGGCCTTAGTTGTTAATCTAACCTAGCACTCTACTGTACCCCCGGATCCTCTAGACCCTTAGGAGTTTCTGATTGTATGTCTATGTGTGTATCTTCCTGCTGCATGTCTACCCTTACATGCTCTGTATTTGTCCCTCAAATCCCATTACCCCTGTTTGTGATTGTTGGACTATCCTTGGTCCTTTGTGTGATGTTAAGCTTCCATTTCCTTCTTCAAATCTATTTTCTTACTTACCCTTTCTCAAAATTGTTCCTTACTTAAACCCTTTTAAAATATAAAAAGCACTCTCACATATGCTCTTAAAAGTCTACGTTCAGCCCCCTTCGTGTAAGCACTGCCTTGGGGACCCTTTGAGTACCCCCTGAACTCTGACACACAAGGCAGGCACTTCCCACACTGCACATGTTTAACTCTTTGGCTATGTCTGGGCGTGATCACTGCCCGGGAGCCCTTGAGGTCCTTAGGAAACTCTGACGCACCCGAACTATGAAAGGCTATGCAACACCAAAGGCATTGAGGTTTGGAAGATCTGGGCCTAATTGAAGGCTCCCTATAGAAGTAACTTCTTATTTTTCCTTTGGTTGTGTAATTCATAATCCCCTGGACTGTAATAATTTGTAAACAAATATTTGGGAATGGATAATGGAAAGGGAAGGGTAGTTATATAGATTATCCATGTTAAAAGGGTAGATACCATGCCTCTAGGTTTACATTTCTTACATGTGCACTAGAAATTCATGTTTATGGCCGATTGTATGCGAGCATATCATGCATTAGACATCCTATTTCTTAGGCCCACATTTACTGCTTCAGCATCCTGCTATAACATTATCATTTATCATATGGAAATCATGCTCTAGGATTAATCGTTAATATAAACCTGTTATTCATGTAAACCAGTTCTAATATCGCTGTAATGTTGTGTTACACCTAGGAATCATGCTTAGGATAATAATGCGCTGATAAAAAAGTCATCCTTATACTTGCTACATAGCATGTTCAAATACTGTGACTTTATGCATTTAGAAATCCTGCCTAGGAATTCTGCATTTTGCATCCTTGTGTGTGCATATTAGATATCATGTCTTATGACCTCATTCAACACCTAGTTTAACTACTGATTGCATGAAAAAGGCCTTAAAAACTATTTCCCCATGTTTCCAAACAACTGGTAATAGTTCTGTATTTTGCAACACCTAAGTACATCATGTTTAGGCAAACTAACTTGTAATAGTTTCTTTAATAATCTGGATAATTACTGAGTGTTGCCATACGCTTAAGCAAACTTTAGGTGTTAAATATATTAAAATTGGAAACATACTCCTTTATATTTGCTGCTTGACTATTAATGGTTATAATAAGTAAGAAACTAATAAAATTCATCATATTAATCGGTAGTAAGCTGCCTCACTATTGCATTCTCACCTAGATATCATGCTTTAGGCTCTGAAGTTAATAAGGCCTTACTTGTGTTTGAGTCATGCTAATCATGTGCATAATTTGTGGAGTAATACTTGGGCCTTGTATCTGCTCTTATTTGTTTTCCCTTATCTGAAGTCTTAATTGTTGTTGTTTGTCGCTTAGAATCTTGTCCTTTAAACCTAGGGTTCAACCTAGTACCTCCCTCTAGAATAGTAGTTCTAGCCTCCTCCATAACTGATAGGATGGGATGGGTAATAGCACGCAATAAAGCCCGTGACCAAACATACGCTTTAATTATCTTCATGGGTGGGAAGGGTAGAATATGGATATGATGACCGGTGTGCTAATACCACGTGTAGCCCCTTTTCGATGAGTGATTATCGGGTATTGCATTGATGTGATCCATATTATTATAAACCTATGACACCTGTATACGCTAGTTCATAATCATCCCTACTGTTTTCTAAACACCTATATGCTTAAGACTTAAATCCCCTCTTATTTGAGCTTTTACTTGTTATTTGATAGTTGTACAAATTCACGAAACCATTTGGCCGGGAACCACACTTGTGGATCCTGAGGGGTGCCTAATATCTTCCCCTTAGGATAATTTCAAGCCCTTACCAAAATCTCTAGTTAGCAACGTAGTTGTAATTGAACCCCTTAGGTGCCCTAACGCACCTTAAAATCGTTAGGTGGCGACTCTTCAAAATATGCAAAACCCTTTCCCAAAAGGAAAGAGTTGTCCCAACCAATGTCATAAACCCGATATTTCGCGAAGAAAAGAAAAAAAGGTGCACGACAATCTGTCATAGTTAACCCCCTTGAGCCTATAAGCTTGTTTCTTTGGAAACCACATTACAAGCCTTACCCAATTGTTTGAACGTCCCATCTGTTTGAATCCCAATACCTCCCATGAGCATTTGAATTGTTATAAAATATGTAAAAGTCAAAGTGTGGGGTGGTTGGTTTGGTTTTTGAGTGGAACCAATGAAATAGAAAGAAAGGTGCAAGTTTTAAAAAGAAAAAAAGAAAAAAAAGAGAGAAAATAAAATAAATGAATGTAGTCTGTGATAGGTGGTGACTTGATACAATTGCACCTAAAGGAGTTTGGGGGTATTGTAAATAGAAGTGTGGTGGAATGTCTGGTCTGACATTAATATGGTCTGAAGGCGAAAGTAATTGTATTAAAAGTGCTTAGGGAGGTTAGTCACTATATTCAAATATATCCTACCCGTCCCTTAGCCTACATTACAACCAAATGAAGTCCTACTTGATCTTAAACTGAAGGGGCTCGATTAGTAGAGTAGTACACTATGGGCAAGCCTATGGTGCATTTTTGTGGCATATGAACATTCTTTCTGAGAGTGAGTGAATTATGTCTATCTGAGTTCCTAATTGTTCTTAATGTTATTATTTGTGGAACTACTCTCTTGTGTGATGTGAGGGCAATTAATTCATGACGGAAAGGTAAATCTTGACCTCTGTATAGAATAAATTGAGAAACTATGAATATTGCACGACACGTGAGAGTCGACTCTTGAGGCATAGATGTTACACTACTAGGCGCAACTCTTGTGATATGTTCTTGGTGTGACACGTTAGAGAAATGCTTAGTGAAGGGACCTTTGTAGAGTATGGTGGATTGCTCGAGGACTAGCATGATTTAAGTGTGAAGTGTTGATAATAGGCTATATTCATGTAGTTTAGCGACTATTTATACCCTAATTTTACTATGCTTCACTGTTCTAGGAAGGTTAAATGACGATAAAATGGCTTTAATTGTGAATTTTATATTTTGCAGGAGGAAGTCGTGCTTATGAGGATCTAGGACAGTGTTTGGAGATAAATTAAATCAAGAAAGGCCCCTCGGAGTTGAATGCATGTGGAGGAAAGGAAAAAAGTTGAGCCCTCTAGCGTGGGCCAAGCGCGGCCGCTAGCGCGACCACGCTAGAGCAAACAACGCTGGGCAATGTGAATGCTGATTAGCGCGGATCATAGCGCAGCCGTGCTGGTCCAGGAGCAGCAGGCAAAGTCAAGTGCATTTAGCGCGGCCATTAGCGCGGTCACGAGCGTAGCCGCGCTAGTTCAGAAGAAAGGGACAGTATGATATGCTATTAGCGCGGGCACTAGCGCGGCCGAACTAGTCTCATCCAGTACGCGGTAAATTCAGGGGTAAAATTGGAAGCTTCGGGGCAATTCCTCTTAACCTATAAAAGGTCCAGCTCGCCCAAAAGAAAGGACAAATAGGTTTTAAACTTTTTTTAGATCAACTTTGGCGAGGAGAACAAGTGTGAGAAGACCAGGCTACAATTATCGTTTTTTCTATTCTACATCTTTTGTCATTGTTTTGGGAATGATGAATTATTCTAAGCTTTCTTTGTATTTTAGCATGATTAGCTAAACAATCCGTCTAGAGTTGATGGAACCAATTGTTAGATGAAGTTTTGACTCAATTTTGTTATAATCGAGCCGGGGTTATTCTATGGTTGTTCAACTACGTTTTGTATGGAGATTAATTGACCGGGCCCTTGATTAATCGTGTCTAATTGTCTCGTGTTGCTTGAGAAAGAGTGCTAGGTTAGATTGTTGTTGAACAACACCACTTTTGGGTAATTGAAGAGATTCATTACTTGGATTTAAAAGTAGGGTTAGAGATAACGAAACTTTGGTGGGATATAATGTTGAGCAGTATAAACTATCAGCTAGAATAGTTCGAGAGAATGCTCTAGTAAATTATCGTAGTTGATCGAGATAATTGCGTAGCCCACAACTCATAATCCTCATAGAGTATTACTCGAGATTATAACAAAAAAGTTAAGACTTAATCCGACAATTGGGGAAATCAATACCCTAGATCTTTTTACCATTGAATTATCTTTAATCTTGAATATTGTTAGTTTTAATATTGTTTTAACTTTAGTTAAACAAATCCCAATATTTATTGATAAAAATCTTACATCCGGAAATTGTCTGAGCTTATATTAGCATCACCATAAGTTGTTATAGATAGGTTAATTCCCTGAGGATTCGGATTCGGACTGTAAACCGGATTATATTTGCCACGACCGCTTTGTCTTTTATAAGACATAGTTGGGCGTGATTAATCGTACCCACAGAGAGTTCTGGTTAATTATCAACTAAATTAAACTAAGACAATTAATGTATTCAAGCGATTTTCTAAAGTGTGATTAATTAACTACAACTAATCTAGAGTAGCAAACAAAGATATTAAAGGAAAAAATTGAAAAAATTAGACGCGAATTCAATGAGAGCTGATATTCTAGAGCTATGGGTTAGCTAACAATTCCGTTGAACCTTTCACTTAAATTGTCTAATTAATTTATCTGGTTTACTGATTGACACGATTAATATTGCTCGTAGCCTTCTCCCGAAGTACCACTCGCCTATTCAAGCCAACCTAACTCCTATATTCCTATAATATTAGGATTAAGAAGAACGCATTAATAATTCCCGTATAGTAGCTAAGCAAAGTGATTAGGTATGTTCCTATCCTAACCGAAAATCCGTTCCTGATGCTCGAGTTCAAGATATTGCTCAACTCAATCTTATATGCAATCTAGAATTCCCTCTCCCTAGTTCAATCCTAGATTCGTAGATAGTATTCAATTGGTGATCAAACAATTACATAATTAAGCACAAGATTGAATAAATAAACCAGTATGATAAAATAATAAGAACAATTCAAGCTTCAAAGTACAACGTTCATGTAGCACCCAAAACTCTAGAACTAATGAATTATGAAATTAAAGGAAGAGAAGAGAAGAAAAACTAGTTAGAAGCCTCTTCCAAGCGTGGTGTATGTTCCCCCATGTGAATTCTCCTTCAATATATGTTCGATCTCCTCCAAATTAGGTTTTAGACCCTTTTTATTCGAGTTGAGACCGTGTAGGACCGAAATAACCTTATTTCGGATGAAATAGGAGAAATCACGCAACACAACGTCCAGACCAGCGCGAGGCGCTGTCCTTAGCGCTGAAACCAGTGCGTTTTTACGTGTAATTCCTTCGATCTTTCTTTTGAATTATAACTTTCTCTTTTGTTGTCTCCACTTGGGGGGACAAAACCCAAAGGGTCTCCCCCTTTTTGATATTCTTTTTTTTTCGTACGCGTTTTATTTAGTTTTGCTCCAAATTTTTTCATCTTCACACTGCTTTATTCCTACACAGTTAAAATATAATATTAAGAACAAAGTAATATAATTAACACTAAAAAAATGATTACAAGTAATAGAACATGAGGCAACAATGAGAAAATATATGCATTTTTGGCCGAATATCACCAACACAGGGGCGGATTTAAGGTGGCAGAAGGGGGTTCCCAAAAAATTACACTGTATATATAAGACAAAATCTATTTTTTACCTCTATATATTAAGTTTTGAATCCCCTTGACATGGCCCAAAAGTGTAGCTTAGTGATCAAGGGGTTCAAAATCTTTGTAATGTCATAGGTTCAATTCCTACTAGCTATAATATTTTTTCTTTTTGAACCCCATTCGTGGAGATCCTATCTCCATCACTGCACCAACATATTTCATTAATGTACGTGACCTATCCTCCTCATACTGAAAGTCCATCATAGACCATTAGATTAAGGTGTTCTATAATAATTTGTAAATTGCTATAACAGTTGTAATTGGGAGATCTAAAAATGAAGTAAACATCATGGTATAACGGGCGTGTCATACATATTAACTGTAGAGCATGGAACACAGGTACGTAATCTAGTAACCAAGGTGCTAATGCTATTATTTGTGATGGCAATTCATCTGTTCTGGACACACTTGTTGGAAAGAAGGAAAAAGAAAATGAAATTTTCATTGTCAATCGGGGCCCACCTGTATGGGAATCTTAGGTGACGTGTTCAAAATGGTCAGTTTCTGTTTTTTCTCACCCGACCCGACCCGACCCAATACAACCCGAGTCCAATTCTCTCAGGCCAAGCTAACTTTTATAAATAAGTGCTAAAGGGAACGTTACATAGGCTTGAAGAGCAATAGACAAAAAAGCTTCTTCAAAGCCCTTTTCATACCTCTCTAGTCTCTTCCAAATTATATCTAAAGAAACAACCAGAGGACCCATTCCAAATAGAATGGTTGGTCCATCCATTAACTCCCGTAACGTTCCTCTTAAATTCCTTTGTAGTTATGGTGGCAAGATTATCCCCCGTCACACCGATGGCAAACTCCGTTACTATGGTGGTGAAACTCGTGTCCTCTCCGTTCATCGTTGCATTTCTTTTGCAGGTAATTAATTATTCTCTTCCCTATAATATTGAAAAACTATTTATGTTGTTTATAAAAATTTTACCTTCTCTGTTTTATTTTATATGATGCTTTTCTAATTTTTTTTTTATATTCTAAATTTTTTTAAACTTTCATTGTATTCTTATTAACATGCTGTTAGTGTAAAATATCATAACTTCTTTAAAAATTAAAGTTCTTATTAAGAGTGCCTTTTACATGTGTTTAAAAAATGTTTATGTTTTTAGACTATACGTTGAAATTTTGTTGCTTTCGGTTACTGTAGTAATTTTTATCATAATAAGTTGCTTAGTTTTAGGATGAATTTTATTTTAAACTTTATTAGATTGTTTAAGTTAGTTGTGTTAGTTTAGTTTTTGAAATTTTAAATTATGTGAATTTTTTGTTCTTAATTGACTATTTAAAGCCTTCTTATGCTTAATAAAATTATTGAAATTTTTTTTCAATCAATACTTTAAATCTTTTGATGCTTCATCTTTTAAAAAACCAACACCATATATGAAATCAAATACAGAAAGGATATTTCTTTTATATTTTTCTTAATTCTTTTAGTTAATTTTATATTCTTGCGGAGAAATGGAAATAAATATTGATTTATATTGTTGTTTACAGAGCTAATGGTGAAGCTAGGGGAGATGTGTGGAGCATCAGTGAGTTTAAGGTGTCAATTGCCAAATGAAGATTTAGATGCTCTTGTGTCTATCACATGTGATGAAGATCTAGCCAATCTCATTGAAGAATATGATCATGCTACAACTCCATCATCATCTCTCAAGATTAGAGCTTTTTTATTACCACCCAAATCTACAAAAGTAAAACTTGTATCTCCTCCACCTTCCATTTCTTCCGCCTCATCCACCAACACTACCATTAGCAATCATGATGCCACGTCACCGGAGTCGTCATTTTGTTCCACAGCTGCTAGTCCTTTCACTATCGTCAACTCATCAAAATATCAAAATTGTCCAAGATCATATAAAGAAATATCACGTTCGTGCGTCCGTCATACTAGAACAAGATCATTACCGCTGATGTGTCACGAGAAAGTTGCCGGAAAAATTCCTCAATATGTTTACCATGGTCATGGGAACAATAGTGGCCATATTTACTTGATTCACCATGGCCACCACTGGCAATAATAGCAGCTATTTTCCACGGACAGGGCAGAGCAAATCGGACTACTCGGAACATATATACTTTTATAAGTAAAAAGAAAAAAGAAAACCCTATCAAAAAAAAAAAAAAAAAAAAAAAAAAAAAAAAAAAAAAAGGATGGAAGAATATATAATATATTTGATGTAAGAAGAGTGTATGTCATTAACAGGATTGGTATATATTTTTGTGTCAATCCGTTCATAATTAGCAAATTCAATAGAAATATAAATGAGCCCCAATTTTTTGATAATTCGCCATTGATATATAGTACTGTGTACCAGTGGATTAATTACCTCACCTCTTTATGTGATGCGTTCGACGTTTAATCTCTTTTTCGTTTTTTCTTTATTTTCTAAGCATTTTTCCCATTGCCAAATCGTAGAAGTGATTGAGTCATCATATGTGATTCTCTCTACATTTTCTATCTTCTTGTGTTTTTGTCCGACACCTGCCGATACTGTTTCTTCCCGTATCCCCCCCTCC